>VSMD01103535.1:0-72760 GCA_008750895.1 Mirza zaza | reverse complement strand
CTCTGTAAATTTCTGCTTTGAAGACACTTCTTGATTTGGCATTGTACATCTTCTTTAGTGTTACCAATCTGGTTAATGAATAAAAGAAAACATAGCTGTTCTTAGGTCTCCAGAAACCTTTCCAGAAAGTCTGAATGGAACCGCTGAGACTAAGAACAGTCCAATAGAAGGTAAAAAGCAAACAATTCACCAATTGCCTCTTCTGGTCTCCCATCTCTCACTGGGCAAAGTTCATACCCTAAGATCTCAACTCTTCTATAGTCTATAGTCCCATTACCCTACCTGGCATCTCTGGGTAGTCAATAGAGAAACGAGAGTCTCTGTAGGTCACATTGGTTTGAATTTGGAAGATGAGGTTTCTGTGCCTCTCAGTGGCACAGAAGCCTAACTCTCATTCCCATGGAGACTGAGATAGTCAGTGGCATTGGGAGATAAGAGGAGAGAAGATGACAGAAGTGTCTGAGCAAGAATGGTGGGATCCATCAAGATGCCACCCAACTCAGGAAACAGAACATGCAGATGGAGCTGGTGGGCAGGGGGGGCAAGATTTTCTAAAAGGTGCATAAACTGGGATTTTGACAAAGTATATACAGAATCACACATAATTTTCTTGATAGAAGATGCATATAATATACATAAATTTATCTACCAATCAATTGTATGAGCTATATATAGAATTATCAGAATAATTCTTTGTTTTGACCACTTACATTTACAAATATAAAATATTAATTGTACCTATTTTATTTATGTAACCTTTGGGCCACAAAAACAAAAATATATTTAATTTGATTATCTAGATAATTAACTCATACCACTTATACTACTTTGTACTGTTTAACATTATAAAATTAAGAAGAATAAAGTTTACCTTTTGTCAAGAAACCTCATCACCACGTTGCATATGCTTGATAAGTATAGACTAAAAACAGCATCAAATATTAAAAGATGAGTTTGTTTAATCCATCAGATGAAATTATCTACAAAACACAGAACTCATTGTTTGCTAATGGTGATTTTTTTTTTGTCCTAACTGAACGTCATCCATGCATGGGGGGGGTTCATCCTAGATTCTCAATTCTCCTACAATCTCTGGTTATATTAATGTTTCCCCCCATGTAGCCAGTAGGGAAACAAGAGCCTCTGCAGGTCACATTGGTTTGGATTTGGAAGATGAACTTTCTGTGCCTCTTTTGTAAACAGCTCCCACTAATAATTACAGATTGGTTTCTGTATGACAACAAGGAACAGTATCCCTGAGGACCACTGACAAATAGCCATGCCCTAATAGCTATGAATCCACTGTGCTCATTGTGCTCCAAGAAGATGCTCTGCAGAGATAATAAGGGTTGAGATGAATGAGGAAAACAGGGTTCTTTTTGTAAGTGTTGAGGTCATAAACTTAGCCATCAAGTTAATTGTGACATAAAAGAAAAAACAAAATTAAAGTACTTGGGTGGGGGGATAACAGTAATGATAGAGTGTGTGAAAAATAATGAACAGCTTTTATAATTTAGGGTTAAAGTTCATAAAGTAGAAGATCACCTATTTATGTATATTTGGGCCTTTAAAGAAATACCTACAATGCATTATTTTTCTAAAAACAAAAAATATACATATGCAGAGTTTAAGATTCTGTATATTAATATCTCTATATATGTATGTGTATATATAACATATATGTGCATATGTTTATATATAAAATGAGAGAGTATATAGTGTAAAGAGAAAAATAGGCTATTGAGTTCAAATCTAGATTCCTCCTTTTTCGAGCTTGTGATATTATCATTTTGGACAAGTGATTTATCCTTTCATATGTGTTAGGCTAAATCCATTTTTATGTGTCAAAAGTAGTTGGACAGTAGCAATTGTCCAACTTGATAAAATGGGAATAATAAACAGTAAATAAAGCTTCATAGGCTATGCAAAGAGTTAAACAGCATACACAAATCATTTAGGATGGCTCCTGGCATATAACAAGAGCTCACATTTTTTATTAAATACACAGTTTACAATTTTAACACAACTTGAATTTTGAATAATGTGACAGGTGCAAGTGAATTCTTGATGTTCTTTTGTAACATTCAGTTCTTTTCTATAAAATACGTGACTGGGACATATTGTTAACCAAATATCTGCATAAAGACAATGGAGCAAAAATGACCTCACAAAATTGGCTATTTTTCCCTCTAAAAAATTATTCCCTCCCACATGAAATCTGATACTTGGATGTGTGGAGAACCATACTATTTAGATAATGTGAAAGAAATTCCATTCACACTACAAAGAA
This sequence comes from Mirza zaza, assembly GCA_008750895.1. Taxonomy (NCBI): domain Eukaryota; kingdom Metazoa; phylum Chordata; class Mammalia; order Primates; family Cheirogaleidae; genus Mirza; species Mirza zaza. The sequence goes on along the minus strand of VSMD01103535.1, from coordinate 70,470 downwards.
AGGGCTCCATTCTCTTTGCTTTGCTTTACCTGAAAAACTAAGTTACCATCTAAATCAAAGTTCTGCATTTCAAATCACATCATAGAGTATAAACAAACAGGTAGGTAATTGAATTCCACCTGAAATTAACTAAGTAATAGCAGTGATTCATTTCAGTTAGCATTAAAGACCATAATTTATTTAGGAGGTCAATTATATTAAAATAGTACAGTAAAAAATGCAGGGACATTTCACAATATAAAACTATAAAAATATTAAACTAACTTAAAAGTTCTACTCCAGTTCTAGTGTTTGTGCATCCATATGGTGTCTGTGACATCACTGGTGACCATTAAATCTTGATGGACTGAACAGTTGAGATAAGAAAGTAGGAGAATTGGTTATGAACATGAGATACAGAACAAGGCCAACTGGGTTTTCCACCTTGACTCTACCTCTACTGACTGTGAGATCTTGGGCAAGTTACTCTACCCCCATCGGTGCAGAAGCTTTTTAGTTTCATCAGGTCCCATTTATTTATTTCTGTTGTTGCTGTGATTATTTTGGGGGTCTTCTTCATAAATTCTTTTTGCCCAGGCCAATGTCTATAAGAGCTTTTTCCAACATTTTATTTTAGAATTCTTATGGTTTCAAGCCTTAGGTTTAAGTCTGTTATCTATTGTGAGCTGATTTTTATGAGAGGTGAGAGGTTTGGAATGTGTTTCCATCTTCTACATGTGGCTATATAATTTTCCCAGCACCATTTATTGGATAGGAATTCTTTTCCCCATTGTATTTTTTTGTCTGCTTTGTCAAAGATCACATGGCTCTATGTGGATGATTTTATATCTGGGTTCTAGTCCTGTTCCATTGGTCTATGTCTTAGTTCTTATGCCAATACCATTTAGCATAGATCCCTTCCTCTTGCAGCACTGAGTAGTAAGTGTCATTTGAGAGGCCCTTCCCTGACATTCTGTGCATGTCAATGCCTGACTCTTTTCAAAAGTCAGGGAAGTCTTCACCTTTATGGAGCTGAGGTTTGCAAGATAATTAAGAGTTTGCCAGCTAGGGAAGCAAAGAAGACATAAAGAGATGAGATTTGAGAGAATACTGCACAGCTAAGGAAGCAGTGACAGTCTCATATAACTCGAGCATGGGTTCTGCCATAGCAGAGATGGGGACAGGTGGAGATGAATCATGATACATAATTGGACTTCACTCTTCAGCCATTTAGAAATCTGGTACAACCATACCATGTTTCCCTTGTTAAGTCCTCCTGTCTGTGTTGCCTCATATCACCGAGGCCACTGGTGATCTGGAAACCCTGTGGTATTTAATATCAGTAGCTGAGGCCTCTAAGTGATCAGCTTGGAAGAAATTTTATTGCTATAGCATTGTAAAAATGAATGTTTTCATATAATCTTTTCATGATTGGTCCTCTGTATTAAATTAAATCCAAAGCCATAAACAGAAATTTAATTTCAGTGCTTATATGCTTAACTTGTGAGAAGAATACAGAGATATTGTCCAAAGAATCTTTCTATATAAGCCTAAATGTATGACTTTCATGCAGTTATGGTTTATTTTTTCCTAATTAATTTTTTTGGGAGAAATTGAGCTTTTAAGTAATGTATGAAATGAAGAAGCTTTTGGATACTGTTGAAGAGCTGTAACCAATGCTGTTTAATCCTGGTGAACATCAGAAATCACAGAGAAGAACATAGCAGATCTGTTTGGATGACAGCAAAGGCTACAGATATGCTTTCTTTATTTGACCACCCCCACACCATGACTCAAGATAAGAATTCTAACAAAGTCTATAGAAAAAAATTCTAATCTACTTACTGGTGCCCACTTTTTGACAGTTTAATATACATTTTAAATAGGCATGCATGTGGGAGCAGAAGGTAAAATCATTTCAGATCATTAAAATATTAATTACTTGAAAATTACTTTGAGTGAATCTAGATTAGTAGTGAAGCCATATGCACAGGAAATGATTAAGCTGGTTTATAGCTTAGGTCGAAGAAAGAAAAACATTAAAGCAATGCTGCAATCTAATGATATATTCCATCCAGAATTGATAATATATTTTTAAAATACATTGAAGTAGATCTTAGAACACAGGAAGCTATGCAATTTACCATCAGTTTTCATAAACATGAGCCTAAACAGTCTTTCAGCCCATTCAGATGCTGGTGTTTATTTATTGCATTCGCTGTGATGCTGTCCAAGAAGATTCCCCATTGTAGGAGCCCCTTCAAAAAGCTGCAAGAGTTGCAGCATCCTTGTAATGATGATTTATTTGCAATGTTAAAACTCTGCTCAGACAAAATTTTAGAAATTCTATATACTGATGAAGTACTTCTAGTGCTTGACAATGTATCTAGTTTTATTGTGTTCTATATTGCTATGCATTAGCATTTGAAACACAGCCAAAATATCTGAAAGAAATGTTGTCAATTGTCATGAGATTTATCAAATTCATCAGAACAAGGGATTTAAATCACTGCCTCTTTAAATAGTACTGTTAAAAATCAATACAGAATATGAAATTCTTTCCTATCACCAATAAGTTCACTTTCATTCTCAAGGATAAACCTTAAAGAGCAAGATTAAACTGAGGACAGAATTTTTACATTTTTGAAGGCCTCTATTACAGTAATTTCAAATAGAGAATTTGGGCAAATATTTTCATTCATTCGAATAGATGGATCTTTTGATCAAAGCCTTACAGTCACCCTAATGAATGCTGCTGAAAAACTAGGAAGCCTTTGGCCAAGCTGCCAGGATGAAAGAGGGTATCAGAGGTGGACACTTTGAATACATCCTTAAATGTTCTAATGCTGGAGTAATGTTTTCTTTGGTGAGACTCCATAATTAAAAAACTTTTCAATTTCCAAACATAGGAATACTCAGACACCAAAAAAAAAAAAAAAATCTCTTTAATCTTACTTCCTTTAAGAAGTTAACCTAAAAATATAGATTTTACATTTATTGAAACCTTAAAATCTGTACTGTACCCCCATAATATGCCAAAATTAAATAAATAAATAAATAAATAAATAAAAATATAGATTTTAAATTCAAGCCTGTATTATAAGTCTGCTTGGGCTGCCATAACAGAACACGACAGACTAGATGGCTTAAACAACGAAATTAATTTTCTTAAGTTCTTGAAATCCAAGATCAAGGTGCCAGCAGGTTTGATTTCTCCAGCGGCCTCTCTTCCTAGCTTGCACCTTTTTGCTCTGTCCACACATGGCCTTGTTCTGTGTGCATGAACTCTTGGTGTCTCTATTATAATAAGGACACTACTCCTAGCATCTTGCCCCTTTGAACTCATTTAACCTTAATTATCTTTTAAAGATCCTATCTCCAAATACAGTCACATTAAGAGCTAAATTTCAACCTGTGAATTTTGGGGGGACACAATGCAGTCCATAACACTATTCTCCTTATAAAAATTATTCAATGAGAGATGCATTTTCAAAGAAAATCTCATTGATATGAGAGAAAAAAAGTGAGTGACACAACTTTAATTTATTTTTAACAGTCTTCAGAATTCCAGTATTCCTTGGCATGCACTCATACCTTTGTGTCAATGGGAACTCTGGTCCTTTTTGCTATTTTATACCTGTGTATGTCAGGATTTTAAGCAGATGCTGCAATAAAACAAGTGAAAACTTACTGGATGTTAAAATGTGATTTCCAAGTAAAAGAACATTCTTCAATTACAACATTATTTTATATTATAGGCAATGAGAGCACCCTTCCTTATAAAATTTGCTTTCCAAAAAATTAATTAAATTTATATTTTGAAAGTTGCTCTTTTATTTGCATTAAAGCAAAAGGAAAGTAGATACTATTTTAGAAAGACTGTTTTACATATTCAGTCTTATGAAAGAGATGCATTTCTACTATAATAAAATCAATTGAATACAAAATTTTATGTATCTACAGTCATCACTTAATAATGGCTGCTCAGTGGTTCCTATAATTGCTGTTCTTGCACACATTCTAATGTAACAGCAGTTCACTTAGTTTCTGAATCACATAGACATAATTCCACATGGCTCTAATTAACAAATAACCTTTTGGCACAATCACTCAGAAGACTTCTCATTAGTAATCAGAGAAAAATCTTCAATTTTATTCAGAGCTGTGTTTGCAATTCTAGAAGTTTAATTGGATTCCACAGGTTCATCCTACAACAATTGTACTTTTTTGTAACAGACACTCATATCTCTAACACATTTATGATCTCATCTTATCCTCCTTAATTATTTAACCGTAGAAGGCTCTAGATTCATAATAATTACAACAAATCTGATATACAGGTTTGATCATTCCTTACATGATTTAACAGTCACTGAACTTTCTGTTCTTTGTGCCTCTGTCATTTTCAGAATTAAAAAGGCTCCAAAGTAATTGGATGAAATAGTTATTCTTTTTTGTACTTTAAAAATACTTATTAAAATTAGTTCAGACATACAAAAAAGCATAGGCAGCAGAAATAAAACAAAACTCACATAACTACCACTTAGCTTAAACAATATACACTGGAGAAAAGAAGCCCTATTCAATAAATGGTGCTGGGAAAATTGGATAGACACATGCAGAAGAATGAAACAGGATCCATATCTCTCACCACTCACAAAAATTAATTCAAGATGAGTATGACACTTAAATTTAAGGCATGAAACCATAAGCATCCTAGAAGAAAATGTAGGAAAAACTCTTTTAGATATCAGCCTAGGCAAATAATTTGTGACTAATACCCCAATGGCAATTATGGCAACATCAAAAATATATAAATGGGACTTGATTAAATTAAAATGCTTCTGTACACCTAAGGAAATAATAAGCAGAACAAATAGACAACCTATAGAATGGGAGAAAATATTTGCATGCTATACATCTGCTAAAGGGCTAATAATAAGGATCTACAAGGAACTCAAGTGAATCAGCAAGAAAACATCAAACAACCCCATTAAAAAGTGGACAAAAGATATGAACAGAAGATTTTCAAAAGAAGATAGACAAATGGCCAATAAACATGTTAAAAAATGCTCAACATCACTAATCGTCAGGGAAATGCTAATTAAAACCCCAATGAGATATCACTTTACCCCAGTCAGAATGGCTTTTATTAAAAAGTCCAAAAACAATAGATGCTGGCATGAATGCAGAGAGAAAGAGGCACTTATACACTGTTGGTGGAACTGCAAATTAGTATAACCTTTATGGAAAACAGTATAGAGGTTCCTCAAAGAACTAAATGATCCAGTAATCACGCTACTGAATATTTATCCAAAGGAAAAGAAGTCATTTTAGCAAAAAGACACTTGCACTTGAATGTTTATTGCAACACAATTCACAATTGGGTGGAATCAACCCAAGTGCCTATCAATTCATGAATGGATTAACAAAATGTGGTATATGTATACCAGGGAATACTACTCAGCCATAAAAAGGATGAATGAATGCCTTTTGCAACAATTTGGATGGAAGTGGAGACTACTATCTTAATTAAGTGAAGTATCTAAAGAATGGAAAAACAAACACCATTTGTACTTGCTATTAAATTGGAACTAATCGATGAGCCTGCGTGTGCATAGAGTGAAGTAAAACTCAGTAGATATCATGCAGGGGGTGTTGAGGAGGGAGTGAGTGAAAACCTTCCTAAGGGGTGCAATGGACACTATTTGGGGGATGGGCACACTTATAGCCCTGACTCAAGCATTCTAAAAGTGATCCATGTAACCAAAAACATTTGTATCCCCATAATATTTTTAATAAAAAATAAAATAAAATTTGTGGGAAAAGGTGTTATTTTTTTCTTCTTAATTTAGAGAAAAAGTAATATTGAGTAAAGCTATTGAACTGCATATCAAACATAAAGGAAGAATATTCAATTGAAGATATTATTTGTTCTTTACAAGGTAAATACTTCCAAGAAACTAATACTTACCTTCAGTTACATATATCAATAGTGAATAAAGCTAAGCTTGGCATTTTGGCAAGTCTCTAGAGTGATATTGACAGGTGCATTTACCTGTTTTAAAAGTGTCATGAGAATATGACTACTTGTTGAAGTTAAAGAATAGTATATTGATTTATTTTGATAGTCCACCAGTGTTCTAATGTGGTTAACGTTATTCATTTGCTCTTCTGTAATTATACTTTCTCACAGTTTTGGACAATCTTTTAATAGATACGAAGGAATCTACTTCATAAGTTCACTGAACTGCATCCATCCACAGTTAGAAAAAAGAAACAAAAGGAAAATGTAAAAGGAGATGATAAAAATGATTTTTCAAGTGGGTAGAATAGGGGAAAAGAAATTAAGAGACTGAATAAATGTTTCAAATAAAATAAAGAGAAAAAAACTTAAAAGAAAGATATTGTGGAAAAGTATAAGATACTGTTGAATAACAGTACAATCAATGCATCTCTGAAAGGATTTGACTCAAATTTCTTTAAAAAAGAGGTTCTCTTGTAAAATCAATTTCACCACAGCTATGTAATCCAATCTCTGGATAAATTTTATCATCAATTAATATGAGCATATTACTTTGCTGATGTATGAATTCCTATAAAAAAAGGAATGGGGTAGTTTATGATAACCTACTATTTATTGCAATTATTTTACTTTTTTTGTAGGGGCCAGAATGGTGAACTAAATGATGTTGAGGACTACTCCTGCACATTTTAGGTCTTTAAAATTTATATGAATCTTTGCTACTCCTTCTGGGTTGGAATTTTTTTTTTTAAATTTGTTTTTCTTGACTTAGTGGCATAGGCATTGGGCCCAATTTCAAAGACTTCCACTTGGCCTTCACCATCCGATGTACTTTTACCTGAAAAGCCAAGGAAATGATGACATGGTTTTTCCATCTGCCCCCCAATATGTCCATTTCATCTGTATATTTAGGGACTAGAAAAAATAACATGTGGGTAAGTCTGTGGATCCATTCATTCTACAGTAAGCTGAGCCTGAAACAGGATCCTTTTTACTACCTGATGCCCATTCTGTTAATAACAGAGGTTCAGGAAGATACCAAGAGATGCTAAGAGAATGAGTAAATTGTTGAATGAATAAATGATAATGCTTCAGGCTCCTGGGTATCAATGCCATCTTAGATCCTGTTCCCAATAGTTACCTCAGAATAGCTATAGGTCCTTTGGAAAAATATCCAAAACAATCATTATCATATATATTTGCCATGGTTTCTACTTGACAAAGACCCTCCTGGAACCCAGTCTTTTCATCCGTCAATGTGTTTCAAGTCTAAGAACTGGCTCAAGTGTGGAAACCCAGTAATGATGAAAAATTCTGATTTTTAGGTATCTGTACTCAGATTCCTACCACCCAGCCTTGATTTTCTTTGACTATTTAGGTGATATCCTCATTGGTTGCCCATCTACCATGCCACTAAGTGCACTGTGTTCATTAAACTTCACCACAGTTCTCTATGTTTCTATAACCTTGGTTGTCTCTTTGACTTTGTTACATGTTATAATAGATGCACCCAAAAGCTTTCTGGCAGTTAACTGTTGCAAATGACCTCTATTAATCCAGAGCCTATCAGTTTCATTGCTGTCAAAGATGCCAGTTCTGTAAAAGTATCTCCTACCTTCAAGTTTGGCCTATAGAGGATGTCCACAAGTTCTTCACATTATCAATGATGCTGGTCCTCCACTCACTACCACATTCATTGTCCTTTTGGTAAATGGGCAGTGATCTGGACCTCCCTGTGGAGCATGGTCAAAAGTGGCTTTTCCAGCTTCTCATAGTATCCCACTCTAGTAACTCCACACTAAGCCTTTCATCCTTTCCTCTATTGCCTTCCATAACAGTTCTGGCATTTCTGCATCACTTAGTCTGGGGCATTACTTTCTCCAGGCTTATAAGAACCATACTAACATATGTTAGCAATATCTCCCAGGGTTTTTAAATTTTTTAAATTTTTATGTTTTTATTTCAGAATATTACAGAGGTACAAACACTTTGTTTATATATTGCCTTTGTACCACCTTGGTCAGAGCTACAAACATGCCCATCCCCCAGAAAGTGCAAACTGCACCCATTAGGTGTGAATTTACTCATCCCCTCCTTCCCCCTCCCACCTGCCTGATACTAGATGTTACTTCCATATGTGCACATAAGTGTTTATCAATTAGTTCCAATTTAATGGTGAGTACATGTGGTGCTTGTTTTACCATTCTTGTGATACTTTACTTCAAACAATGGGCTCCAGCTCCATCCAGTATAATACAAGAGATATTTGTTCACCATTTTTTTCTGTGTCTAAGTAGTACTCCATGGTATACATATACCATATTTTATGAATCCATTCATGTATTGAAGGACACTTGGGTTGATTCCACATCTTTGCAATTGTGCTGCTATAAACATTCGAGTGCAGATGACTTTTTTATAGAATGCCTTTTTTTCCTTTGGGTAAATACCTAGTAGTGGGATTGCTAGATCAAATGGCAATTTTACTTTTATTTCTTTGAGGTATCTCCATATTACTTTCCATAGAGGTTGTACTAGTTTGCAGTCCCATCCGCAGTGCATGAGTGTTCATATCTCCCCACATCTACTCCAACATTTGTTGTTTTGGGACTTTGTATCTCATTGTGGTTTTGATTTGCATTTCCTTGATGATTAGAGATGTTGAGCAATTTTTCATATGTGTGTTAGCCATTAGTCTGTCTTCTTTTGAAAAGTTTCTGTTCATGTCCATTTTTTAATAGGGTTGTTTGATTTTTTTTTCTTGTTAATTTTCCTGAGTTCTATATAGATTCAAGTTATCCTCCCTTTATGATGTGTAGCATGAAAATATTTTCTCCCATTCTGTAGGTTGTCTGTTCGCTCTCGAGATAGTTTCCTTGGCTGTGCAGATGCTTTTTAATTTGATCAGGTCCCATTTATTTATTTTTATTGTTGCAGTGATAGTCTTTGGGGTCTTCTTCATAAACTCTTTGCCTACACTGATATCTATAAGAATTTTTCCAAAATTCTTATGGTTTCATGCCTTAGGTTTAAGTCTGTTGTCCATCATGAGTTGATTTTTGTGAGAGGTGAGAGGTTTGGATCCTGTTTCAATCTTCTACATGTGGCTATCCAATTTTCCTAGCACCATTTATTGAATGGAGTTTCTTTTCCCCAGTGTATGTTTTTTGTCTGTTTTGTCAAAGATCAGATGGCTAAATGAGGATGATTTTACATCTCAGTTCTCAGTCCTGTTCCGTTGGTCTGTCTTTGTTCCTGTGCCAATACCATGCTGTTTTGGTTACTATACCCTTATAGTATAGCTTGAAGTCTGGTTAATTGATGCTTTCTAATTTGTTCTTTTTGCTTAAGGTTGCATTAGCTATACGGGGTCTTCTCTGCTTCTATACAAAGCATAGAATTATTTTTTCTAGATTTGTGAAAAATTATGTTTGTATTTTAATAGGGATTGCATTGAATCTGTAGATCACTTTGGGTAGTAGACATTTTAACAGTGTTGATTCTGCTGATCCATAAACATGGTATGGTTTTCCATCTTTTCCAAAAGTTCTTGCCAGAGTGTTAAATGTTGAATCATCAGAGAGCAGTCCTTTAGTAATATCTTTGTTATTCAATTTTTCTATTTCATCATTCTTGATCCAGCTGCTATATATAGTCACCTGGGCCATGGATATATAGGTCATGTCATAAAGTTCCTTAGTATATATTTCCTTTTCTCTTATACAGTCCAGCAATTTTTTGGTCAGGTTATATCGTGATTTGTCCCCAGTCACTGGTATATTGGCCAGGAAGGGAGGGGAGAGGAAATGCTGATGTAAGGTGTGGGCCCATGTTGTTTGGAAGGCAGAGGCCTCTGATCATCTTTAAGTAAGGTGGAACTCTAGCCTCCAGTAAGGGAGAATGAGCCACTTTTGCAGGCTTAAAGTGGTTTGGACAATCTGGAGATTCAAGATTTCTAAGATAATACCCATATATCTCCTTCTCAAGTCTCAGGGTTCTACTTCTTTTCAATCAGGATCATAATCTTGGAGTATTGTTGTTGTTGTTTGGATTTTTTTTCTAGTAGTTTAATTGTTATGATTTTTTTTTTATTTCAGAACATTACAGGGGTACGAATGTTTAGGTTACATATATTGCCTTTGCCCCATCTAAGTCAGAGCTACAAGCATGTCCATCCCTCAAATGGTGGTTTTAAATTGAGAAAAATAGGCTAGGCTTTTAAACTACACATCTTTCAGTTGCTGGATGTTATCTGCACCCAGAAAGGGGCCATAATTTTGGGCGAGGTGGCTCTATTTAGTCAATAATAATTCCTAGAAAAGGACTCAGTTCTAAACTAATTAATATTAGTGAGTAACAATCCTGACAGTTGGAAAAATGAGTGGCTTGGTCTTCAAGAAGCAATCTAGGTGGTGCACCACAGTGTTCACTAAAAACAGCTATAGGACAAGGGTAACACCTATTAAGAATAGAAGTTTTAACGGATGATAAGTTACTTGGAGATTTTTTGATAATTAACTTATTTTAGAAACAAGATAGCTTGAGAACTAAAACTCTAAGACAATATAGATACATTATTTAATTTGATTTTGGTATATATGACTATTACATGGCAATTCTTTTTCTAACAGATACTACTTTAGCAAATAGAAAAAGCTATATGTAAATCCATAATGCAACAACTGAAACTATGCTTTTGTAACAATTTATTTGGCTTATCACATCTATTCTAGAGCAATTTCCATGTTAAAAGTGACAACAGATATCAAAAAAAAAGCATTCAAGACATGCTTTAAAAAATTCAAGATATATTTGTTAGGTAGATAGTGAGGGATTCCGTGTCTCCTAGGGATGAAAGTGGGTGCTGTTGCCTCCATCTTGGTCATGCCCAACTCTAATTCTCCACACATGGGGGAAAAGGGAATACTTTATGAATCTGCCAGTCAGAATCTGGTATGCCAGCTGCAAAAGAATGCAGAGGACTCTCTAGGCCACAAGCCAAGCCGCATGGGTACCATAAAGTCCAGAAAGTGACCTAGAACCCACATGGGTAGTTAAGGCTCAGGTCATGTGACTCCCAACTGTCTAATCAAGGTGGTTCCATGGTGACCTCTGAACCACAAGGGAGGTCCCTATCTGGACACTATAAAATAGGATACAGACAACAGCCCAGCTCTCTCTCTTTGCCCTTCCTTTTGCCTGCCCTGCTGTGACAATGGGTCTGGTCGTCAACTGTGGCATATGTACTAGGCTCTATAAACCTTTATCTTGCTCTTGCCCTATAATCCTATCTTTCTCCCCTCAATAAACCTAATTTTTGTGCTTGCCTAACTTTGGTGTGTCTGGTCATTCTTTGGCCATGGGCGTGCCAAGCTGATGGTTTCAGACTAACAACCTAACAAATTGACTCTCAGTAATAGAAAATAAATGTGAGCATATTACTATGCTAGGACTTCCATAACAAAGACCCACAGTCTGGGTGTCTTAAACACAGAAATTAATTTTTTCACAGTTCAGAAAGTTGGAAGTCCAAGATCAAGGTGTCAGCAGGTTTAGTTTCACCTGAGCCCTCTCTCATTGGCTTGCAGATGGCTGTCTTCTGCCTGTGTCCTCGCATGGTCTTTGCTCTGTGCTCACACGTCTGGTTTCTCTTCCTCTTCTTATAAGAACAACAGTATTATTAGATTATAACCTCACCCATATGACCTCATTTAACCTTAATTACCTCTTTAAAGTTTCTATCTTCAAATACAGACACATTGAGTGGGGGTTAGGACTTCAACATATGAATTTGGAGTGGGGCAGAGGGCAAAATTTAGTCTATAAAAGTGAGCTTATACTAATGTGTTCATTTTCTCTAGATGAACAGAGGGCTTCTGTACATATTGGTAATTCTTTCAAAAGTATAAATTCTGGGCCTTTCAAGCAATATAATAAGAATGATGATTATGTTTCCCTTTGCATTCCTACTCCACCATTGTACTTTGCTCACACACTAACACACACCACAGGTGCAAACACTTACACACACTTGCACCTCACCTCTTTGGTCCAGCCAGTATTTGGATAGATTTCTATATCAGAGGAGGTTGAGAATTGACACTAAGAGATAATCAATATTGGAAAAGATAAGAAAAAAGTAAAGAAAAGAATACAGAATGCGACTTTAAAGTTTTTCTCTATAGCCTCCTGTCAAAGTATTATTCTCTAAATTAAAAAAAAATAAAAACACTCTCACAATTAGATAGTAAGTACATATCATGATTTAGGGAACCAGAAGAATGCAAAGCTATTTCCAAAGATATTTTGAAAAACTGGCATTCTGTAATCTATGAAAAAGAAAATAAATTCTTAAATACAACATTATATTAGTTACACAATTGGTTGACTACCTAATGGACATAAAAATATCAAATTCTGATGATATCTTCTCTATTAGACAAATAAGAAAATCACTGAATCTTACTGGTTTTCTATAAGTTAGCTTCTAACTTTATAGAGTTCAGAAATTTCTACACCTAACTAATAGTAAACAGTATGTTAAACAAAGTTACAATTCCATGGAGAGTAGGATAACCTGAGGTGGGCCTATTGGACAATGTACAGGATGACATTTAAATGCTTAAACAATCATCTTTGCCTTATTGCTTATTTTGGAATATTTATTTCTGAATATTCTTATTGATGTAACCACAAGCAAAATGTGGCCAAAATTACAGAAAAAGAAGATACTAAAATGTTTTTTGTTTTACTCTTTCAATTAGACCCACATTCTTATTATTGGCGCTAAAAAAGCTGCCATTACTCTGTAATTATAGTTGATTAATTCTGAAATAAATGAGTCAGCCATGGTTACATTGGTAGAACTGTGGGATCCAAATATTATTCCTTTATATTGTAATTATGTCTTAAGTACCTGAATGACAAATAATATTGAATATGTTATAGTAACTATTAAGAATTAAGAATATATGCACCTCTGTTTAACCGCTTTATAAAAATTAAACTTAGTTCTGTAAGACATTGAAAGTAGATCTTTAGTAAAAAGTCTCCACTGCCTATTTAGGACAGACCATTTTTAAAATTTAAGTTACCATTGATCAAGATTGCTTTGACATTTCTCTTAGCTTGACTAAACTTAAGGTAGGCTTCCTCTTGCCTATGAGTCTCTAACCACTCTCTCAAGCTGGCCCTTACAGAATCCAGATAGACTAATCACAGAGGTCTCTCTCTTCCCATTTCTTAGAGCATTTTGTTTAGAAATATTATAAGTTATTTCTTTTCCCTTATGAGATGTGGATCATTTAAAAACCCTCTCGCCAGTTTTACAATCCAAAGAATGTTTTTCTCAAGAAGCTGGGAGCCATCACATTAAACATAATCATCAAGGAGGATACAGTCCCCCTGAGTCCATATCTCCCAGTCTTTGTAGAAGGGCAGGAGCCTAACTTCAGTGGGCACTGATTGGCAAACACAGATGGCCTAATCACAGAGAAAAGCATTTGCAAACTCAAGAAATAACTCAATCTACTCAAAGTCCATTGATTAACCTCCTCGCTACAGTTCTCTAGTAATTTTCCACTAGCTCATCCCAAAGGTGAGTTCAGACTGAGTCCTGTCCTTTCTCTTTATGGAAATACCCTTGTACAAAGTCTTCCTTGCCTATTTAACTTTGGTGAAATTTTTGCTTCAACAGCATTTTCTATAATGACCTCCTTGTTCCCATGTAACATATTTCTAAAATTGTCCTATACTTTCCTGTCTTCCTTTCTATATATTAAACCAGAGTGAAATATTAAATCAATATTTTCTCTTACCCTTTTATTCACAGAAAATTTACTTGATGAAATAATTCAATATTGTGATACTTATTACTTGAGAAAAATAACTTGTAAAAATAACTCTTTGAGATTCTAACTCTGAATAAAAAGAGAAGCAAAACTTTACAGTGTATTTGAACCAGTTGACTCCGTAAATAGAATCAAACAAACAAAGGATATAGATTGGCAAAAATGTACTCTTACATAATTTTGACACAAAAGTAAATAAATTTTCCATTTGGCGAATTTTAACAAAAATCTTTGAAAATAGCACATTATCTGTTTAAAAATTCACTAGATAATCGCAAGCCTATTAATTTTGCAACTATCTGGACATTATAAAATAATAAATTCTCACCCTGGAAAGGTGAAAGAATATGTGTGATTTTTATTATGTTCCAAAATGTTTGGAAGCAAAGGTGATGTCTGAAGAAAGATATGTTCGTGATTAATGATTCATTCTTATGAAATATTAATAGAGTCCACAACAGCACTATATAAAAATGAAATTGCTTAACTCTGGTTCTGACAATCCCTTCTCTTAGCAGCAAATAAAGATGTGACTTCCTTCAGATCTTCTCTAATTTTTGAGAAAAAAATACAAAAACGCTCAGACAGAAGAAGCAAGCTTATTGCCATCAAAGCCTGAAATGTGTTTTTTGAAACAACAGGTTCAAAAAGATTGAACATTGACCATTTCGTTATATTAAAAAGGAGTCACTTAAACCATCAGGGATTCTTTAAATAGCATGTTCTCCTATTGTATTTAAAATATATTTACACACCATTAACTACTTGAATGAGAACTGGGAATAGAGAAATTTAATGCCTAAGAATTAAGAGCCACCGCTATGTTAATATCAGAAATAAAGATGAAGCATTAGTCATGTAATGCATCTCAGTATTAAAGTGAGAAAATTTCATTGACAGTTCATTTCTACCCAACTCTACTGACACATATTTCCAATATTCTGTAATCAGCAATGAATTTGGGGTCTTTTTCTTTTATAGCAAGATGAAAAGTAACTCTCATAGGTTCTTAGAACAGACTCCTGTTACAAAAGACAGATTAATAAGAGAAAAACAAACAAGTGCATTAACATGTATATTTCATATATACATTGAAGGCACCCAGAGAATGCGTAGTTCTCAAAGAAGTGGCTTTGAATTCCATCCAGTTTCTATAGCATCTTCAACAGAGAACAGTCAATTTTTAGAGAAGGGACAAGGCAAATAAAACGATTTTGAGTCTCAGTGGGAGGCAACTTGGGGGAAGGCAAGTAACTGGCAGATAAAAGTTAGTAAGTTTGTTCATTTAGATTTCTCTGGTATCATGTCCAGGGCTATAAGAGTCAAAAGCTGCCTTCAGTGGCTAGTTTTTGTTCTCCCTGGTGGAGAATGGAGCAGGATACCTTTTGTTTTTGTGAATCTGTTTCCTGCTTTTAGTCAAATAGAAGGGCAAAGAGCTTTCCTGAATTTGCTTCTTAATTGTCTTCAGTTTAACAATCCTTCATATTTAATGGGAGGCATATGCTGGTCTCCCACAACAGTTAATAAGCTTATTGCAGGTAACCAGAGGTCCCCACTGACATAATCTTTCTGGTGCTTTGAATTATTGTCATTAACATATTGGATTTCCACTAATATGATGTTTTCTGTCCTATCTCTCCCCTATCTTGCCAGAAACCAAACAAAACCAAAACAAACAAACAAACAAAACAAACAAACAAAGATTTGGCCTCTGTTTCAACAGATATTTGTTGAATACCTACTATGTGCAAGGAATGTTCTTAGAGTATACACAGGTGAACAAGACATACAGGATCGCCATTCATGGGGAGCTGATATTCTAAGGATAGTCAGAGCTGGGAAGGAATATAGAGCAGGGAAGTGTGGGATGGGGCTACTATTTTAGATTAGGTGATAGAGAGGCTGCTCTGTCAAGTGGTATTTGAGCAGAGACCTAAATGGAGTGAGTGTGGGAGTCCTCCAGATAATTAGGGAACAGTGTTCATGCAGAGGGAAAAACAAGTCTTAACTAAGGCAAGAGCTTTGCACATTGAAGGGGCAGCAAAGAGGTCATATTTTCTTGGAAGTTTGTTTTCTGTGGCTGCTGTAAAAAAATTTACAAAAACTTATAGGTTTAATACAACAAAAATTTATTCTCTCATACTTCTAGAGACTAGAACTCTGAAATCAATGCTTCTAGGGGCTCCAAGTATTTCTTCCCTTGTGACTACATCAATCCACTCTCTGCCACTGTGTTCACGTGGTCTTCTCCTCTGTGTCTGCATCTTCTCTTTTGTCTCTTATAAAAACACTTGTCAGTGGATTTAGGGCTCACCCAGATAATCCATGATGATGTCATCTCAAGATCCTTTACTTAGTTACACCAGCAAAGACTCTATTCCAAATAAGGTCATATTCCTAGGTTCCTGGGGTTAAGACACAGAAATATGTTTTTGAGGGCTACCATTAAACCAGTTAACCTCATCTTGACCATGATATTGTTCAGGGAAGTTACTGTGAATTGAACCAATATCAAGTGTGCTTTTCAGGAGTTACCTTAAAATTTATAGTAAAATT
Organism: Mirza zaza; assembly: GCA_008750895.1. Classification (NCBI taxonomy): domain Eukaryota; kingdom Metazoa; phylum Chordata; class Mammalia; order Primates; family Cheirogaleidae; genus Mirza; species Mirza zaza. Next base: position 54,060 of record VSMD01103535.1, on the reverse strand, counting down.
TAGGGATTCTGCCCTTGTCTCCATTCTAGATCATACCTGCAATTTAAAGACTCCTCTTCCAGGCAGTAAAAAGTTCTACTACTGACCAGAGGTTTAGAAATACACTAATGCAATAGTCCATTGGTATTATTGGCAGTACCACTAAACTCTTGTTTGTCTATGTCCTAACACACTTTGCTGCTCCTAAACCTAGCAGAAGTATAAGGCTCCCATTCTCTTTTTTAAACTCACATTGTTTTGGCCACTTAAACACATATGCCTGTACTCATAACATTTTTGTTGCCTTTGATTTCTTTCCCCTGCTAGAGCTTTAGCCATATTAGTAGCATCACTTATGTCTAATTAGTATACCCCAGTCCTGCATGAGAAACAGAATCAATATCTGTTGAATGCACATGGACTCTGGTATTTCATGGGAGGGGCCACAGCATTTTGGCCATCAAGATCAAAATTTTGTAAATATTAATAATTATTGAGGAAAAAACATCTTTTATTAATTTCCTAGAGTTTTGATTCTATATTGGCCATTTAGACTGGTTGGTAGGAAGAATTTTTAGATAACTATTTGGAAAAATGTGTTGGCTCAAAATAGGCTCAAGATAATGCTATTCTGTGCTTCAATTTATTTTTAGTTTCTAAGTATAAGATTAAAAAGTATGTTCATATTAACCTGATTTTTGAATTTTAACAAACATCCATGTCTCAGATACATTTTCTTTTCATACTCTAATCCTAAAACCATGTATAATGACAATTCTTTATCCTTTGATCCATAATTCAACACTTAGGTAATTTAAAGGTCAATAAACAATGTAAAAGCAATTTCATGTATTTCCCTTTCACCACATAATTGTCAGAAGCATGTTTTGTGCTATGGAATATGCTGTCAGCAGAACATCAGTATCACTTCTCCCTGCCCTGGCACTCCCTAACACCTGCTCTTGCTTGAGCTTGACTTATCTCTGTATTAAATATCCCCTATTGTTCCCATTATTAATTATAAACACAAGCAAAAAGGATAATTATAAATAGACAGTGTTAAGTTATTATTAGGAATGGAATAAATCCCAAGATTCTATTGGGCAGTTTATTTGAGCCATAAATGATCTCTTATGGCACTGTTTACTCTGCCCCTCCCAAGAAAATGGTTATCTGAATTTGACATAACATTAACTAAGAAAAAAATAATATTTCTAGTATTAACCTCCTTAACTCAAATATAGGCAAGGAAGGAAAACTGAGCCTTCTCAAGTTTTACTTTAATAATGTGAGGAATGCATGTATCTTTATATTGGGTATGTGTCTGTGTTCAATTTTGTAGAAAAATTGTTTTTTATGATCTAAATAATGCGTGCATTTAGAACACTTCAAATAATGAAACATTACAATACTGAATGCAGGATGCATTTTACTTCTTTCTCACACCAGCCTTAAGAAAATATAGTATGAAGAATTTTTTCAAAAATGATGTTCTATGGCCATTACCAGTTTGAAAAAAAAAATGATGTTCTAAGGCTTTTTATTTTATTTTTAATACAGATGAATTAATAGCTTTATTATAACCAAATTATAGTCCATTGGAATACATAATTGAAAAATACTCTTTTGCTCTACCAGCTAAAAGGGTCTAGAAACACTAATACTTCTGTAGCAAGACACACCTACCTAAATCTTAGAGAAATGGCTGGTTGTGGTGCTGGCACAAGGAATATATAAGATGAGCCTGGAATATCATGTAGTATCTAAAAGTAAAAGAGTACTAAAAAAATTATAGTGATAGGATATGTCAAAAGGGTGCAGGAACCAACGGAAACAGCTCCCAATGACTAAAAATATAAAAATTTGAGCAATAAATTAATGTGATAGTAATTTTAACCCAGAGTATAATATAAATATCTATGAGTCATCCTTCTGTAAAGAAATAATTGACTAAATAAATGAATAAGTAAAGAGAATAGACAAATACCCCTGGCAGAATTCCAAATATTTTTGTAAATACTTAGTCCTCATGGAGGTAGAACAACTCATCCCTTAAGTGTGGGCTGCTTGTAGTGGCTTCTTTCCAAAGAGCATAGTATGAAAAGGGAGGAAAAAGCAGTGTAGAAACCCGACAAACACCACCACCCCTACCCCCTCAGGCCATGTGATCAAAGTTAACACCAACAGCAATAAATCATATTGATACTATGTACCCTGGATATGATGTCATGAAAATGAAACTTTACCTCTATGGTCCTCCACACAAAAACACATAATCTCTCTCTAATTATGGAGAAAATAAGATAAACTTCAACTGAGAGTAATTCTACAAAACACCTGATAAGTGCTCTTCTCAAAACCCTCGAGGTCATTAAAAACAAGAACACCATTAGAAACTGTCACAGCCAAGAGGAGCATAGGGAGACATGATGACTATGTGTAATGTGATATGCTGGATGCAATCCTGAACAGAAAATGGATATTAGGCGATAACTAAGAAAATCTGACTAAAGCAAGGGCTTTAATTAATAATCATATATCATTAGTATTTCATTAGTTGTGATGTCAACAATAGGGGAAACTGGGTATGAGATATAAGGGATATCTTTCCATGTATTTGTAACTTTTTGCAGTCCCACAAACTATTCTTAAAGCAAAAAAGTTTATTAAATAAATGTAATCAACTATGTCTCTATAAAACTGTTAAGAAATAAAGAAGAAAGCTCTAGAAATACTGGAAAATAGCATTTCCAATCCATTGAACATTCAGGAATTTATGAAAACAGACTTGATATTTTAAAAATAAACCTATATATGACAAAAGTCTTTCAATTATTTTTGAGGTAATAGGATGTACAGGAATTATCTACAGAGAATCATAAGTTTTTTCAGAGTTACTAAACAAATAATGGTATTTCCACATATCTAGTCATGTTCATTCATAATCCTTTCTTCATTCCTACTTGTGAGAATAAAATTTAAATGTAAATGGCATGGCTTTCTGATGAAAGCATACACAGTTAAAAGCTCTTCGGGTATCAAATAAGTGAATTCCATTTTCCGGGAAAGTGCTAAATATGTTGTACAAATTAACTTAAGACATTTAAAATGGTGACTCTAGGGATCACTTAATTAGTAAAGACTCCTGAAATCAATTCAAAGAAATATCTCTCCACTATGAGTAAATGGAAAGTGCTTATTGTTCTTTACTCAAAGAAAATAAACTGAAATGCAGAGGTTGATATTCAGTAATTCAATTTTCATCTAGTTTTCTCCCTGTGTGGACAGGGTTGAAGAGGCCAAATTACTTGTCACATCACAATGATCCAGTTGGGATTTCATCTAATGAAGGGTGAAGCCCTCTCAGAGATTTCTGAGCAACTGCAAAAGGGCAGTAAAATTGAGAAACTAACCTTTTCATTTAATGGTACCGCTTATGTCCCTAGAATAAAGCATGTCTACTGGAGGTATTTCCTATAAGTCTATTATGTTCACTACATTCTAAAAGAAAATTTCAATTGTATTACTCATTTAAATATTAAAACAGGTATTTAGTGAACTGCAACTAACATTTGAGTTGAGAAGTCACCTACAAGATGAGTTCTATTAATACCTTCTTTGCAGCCAAATTCAATTACTTAAACAAATATTTACCAACCACATTCTAATGAATGTTTCTTTACTACTAAGGAACTCAAGATTATCATAACCTAAGAAATCAACAAAGCATATTACACTAATTGTTGCTATTGCTATTTGAGTTAATCGACATGGTGACATGATTGGAAAAAAATCAGGCCTTCCCCTTTCCTGTAGATAGGTGTCCATAACCTTTTTGGTGCCATGGATCTTTTCAACCCTGTAATGAAGCTATGGACTCTTTCTCAGAATAATGTTATTAAGTATAAAGTAAAAAAAGCAAGCTAATTACATTGATATAGTCATCAAAATATTTTTAAAGAAATGTGTTATAGTAATATATTCATATATGCTGTTTTATTAAAACATTAAATAGTAATACAAGGCAACAGACATAATAGCTACAGTAATTTTGAAATAATGGTGAGCATAAATATTATTTAAATATATCTGCAAAAACTATAATTTGACATGAAAGCATGTGAAGTTTCTAATGGTAACAAAATAGTAAATACTTCAAATACTATTTTATTTTGCCCTTATTCATAATTGAAGAAAGTGATATATTTTGGTTACATTGCCTTCCCTTTGTCTCCTATAAAGCCAATGCTTCTTACTGAAAATACTTGCACTCATTGTTTGTCCTGACTAGAATGATCTTTCTCCAAAGTCAGTAAGACCAATTCTTACTTGCCTTTCACATCCCAGCTTCAGTGTGTCTTCCATGGAAAGGCTTTCTTTACCTCTAAACCCAAGGCAGGAAATCAGTTACTCCTACACTTGACTCTTCTTAAATTCGCTGCCTCTTTGTTCCTCAGTAAGCTTTTCCCTTCTATTTCACTCCTCTAGCTCCTTAACCTAGACTATTTCCTGGCACATAAAAAGGACTCAGTCAATATTTGTTGAGTGATTATATCTTCCCATTTGTGGCCTATACTTCACAACCAGCTTCCTAGATTTCCAATGTGATAATCTGAGAAGTCTGATGTAGAGTGGGAGGACAGGAGGAGAAAAATCACTATGCTGCCATTGTCGTTTATGGTGGGATATGTCCTTTTAGACCCACTCTTCTTTGCTCTTTCCTCCAGCAGAAGTCCAAGATATTATGTACTAAAAACAGAAACGTGGGATCCACATATCCTCATGTAAATTTTCTCTCTTTATTTTGGCTTTTCCTCAAGGATTTAAAAATACCATATCAAGAAATATAAAAACATTCAAACTCTTTGACTCCATGATTCTTCTTTCATGAAACCAGAAATAATTCTTGATATAGAAAAGAGTTTTTTGTACAGATGATCATAGCAATGTGACTGATAACAGGAATAAAGAAAAAATTAAATTAAATAATAAATAAGGAATATGTATATAAAAGAATATTAGGCAATCATTAAAATTATTTCTATAATGTTCAATGAATAAAATATTCTTATACTCTTCAGTAAGATGGGTATATAAAAATTTTATCTATAGACATTAACTATACAGTGATTGATCTATCAAATCTATTGCTCTGTCCAACAATCATCTATCCATATCAATCTTATGGTATATTTATTTGTTAATTTAACAGCTATTCAAAATAATAATCACATATAAAAATTTAAAATGCAAAGAAATAACACCAAAAGTGTAACTAATTATCTTTGGTAGAAATACAGATGATTTTGTCTTTTACTTGCTCTGTTTTAGAATCGTTTGAATTTTCTGAGTCTACATTAATTTATAATGTGAAAATATATTTTAATTGGGGCAGCACTAAGATGTTTACAGGTCACATCCTTTTCTCTGCTCCATTTTTATCATCTTGTTCTGAGCTAGTGTGGCCTGAGAGAGATAATAGAAGACTTGATTTTACACACTAATTTATACATGAGATTGTTTGGATGGAACTCCTGAGGAAGAATGCCAGCAGAAGGATGGCTCTGGAATGGCCAAAACATGACGTCAAAGCAGCTCCTTCACCAAGTAAAGTAGATTATACTAAAAAGTGTGTTCAAGAGATTCTAGGACAAACGTGAATCATGCTTTTATATCTTAAAGTTTTAAACCTGTTTACTCACATCTGTTTCCTTTATTCTTTAAGACTTCAGTTCCTGAAATTGTAGACATCTTTTTCTATCCTTTAGTCTATGCTTTTAGATGGCAGAATTACAATGCATCGCCCAGGAATGGGCCTGTCTTACACTAGGAGCAGCCAGTGAGAAGTGTCGCCTTGCTGTAATTGCACTGATGAACTTCAAACACAGCATCTGGGGACCTCAGTCAATTACACTTCCTAAGTTGGAGGTGTGAGAGGAACATTTTTTTGTGCTGCACAGATCTTCTCCTAACAGGATTAGGGGATGGCATATTGGTGGAACCACGGGTCTCTCTTCCTGGGGGAAACTTAGAGGAAGGAGGTTAGTAGGATGAACTGAAGCCCCCTCACTGCAGTTGATCTGCAGGGGTCCTCAAACTTTTTAAACAGGGGGCCAGTTCACTGTCCCTCAGACCATTGGAGGGCCTTGGAGAGTGCAGTGCACATTCCACACATGCGCACTGTGGGCCCGGGATTAGTCGGCTACTAAGCAGGACAGGCAGCAGTGGCAAAAACACCCAATGGGCCAGATAAATGTCCTCAGCATGTGGCCCACCAGCCGTAGTTTGAGGACGCCTAATCTAGCTTCCCACTGATCCTCATTCCCTCACTCCTTCATTTCCAGTCTCCATTCCCATCACACTCAGCTGTCACCTCAGCACGTCTTGGAAGTATGACCCAAACCCTCACTCCTGAGTTCACTAAACCCTTGATAATCATATCTTTCTCAGGCCAGGATGATTGCACGAGTTTAATCACACTTAAAACGGGGCAAGGGTGTACCTACAGACATCCTAGCAGATCACTTAAATTCTATACATTCCTGCTGCCCCCACTATGTAAAAGTAGCCCTACCTCCTCTCCCTAATCAGGCACAACTACCCTTGCCTATATGGTGACTCCTCATCTAATTCCCAGGCAGAGGGAGTCCAGAGTGCCCTGGTAGCAGCTGTTGTTTGTTGTTCAATATGTCTCCTGGCATGAGTATGACTCTTTGGGAACAAGGACCTCCAACCCATAGAGTTGTGAGACAGAACACACAAACTCCCACCCCACAAGTTGGTTATCAGTAAGGATGGCAACTTGGAATACTTCTGCTTATTCCCATTGGTTTCTGGTATCATATATTCTTCCTATTAAAGACACAGAGTCATACAGAGGTCTCTGATACTTCATCTTAAAGGATGGCATTACATCCTTTCCAGGTTTTGTCACTGAGATGGCATTTTAGTTCCACCTTTGGGAGCCACCACAACACTCTATGAAGATGACTGCCTCTGGATGGTGTGGATGGTGAAGATATATTCAGTGGAGCTCATGTTAATGGGCCCACCCCTGCACTTTCATACCTGTGAAGTGGGTTGCCATTTGGATTCTATTAAGTGAGGTTTCATGCCTGTGAATAAATTACTCCGTAAGCTCCTGGATCGTGGTACTAGTTGAGTCTCTGCAAGCAAGAAAGCAAACCCATACCTGGATGAGCATTCATTCCAGTGAGGGTGAACCACTTATCTTTCTGGAATGGAAAAGCTTCAGTTTAATTGACTTGCCACAAGGTATGCAGTTGGTGTCCACAAAGAATACTACCATATCTAGTGATCAGTGCTGGGGTCTGTTTCTGGAAGATTGGACTTTCAGAAGTATCTGTGTCTGTTACCAGGGCTGCTTCATTTCTGCACACATTGTGCCAGGCCTGGAGAGGATACAGAAGAGGGGAAAGTGCTGTTCACCCTCTCATGAGTGACATGCTATGTTAGTTTTCTAGGACTGCTATAACCAAGTACTATAAACTGGGTGTCTTACACAACAGAAATTTATTGTCACACAGTTCTGGTAGCTAGAAATCCAAAATCAGGATGCCTGCCCTGTTGATTTCTGCTGAGGGCTGTGAGGGAGAATCTGTCCCATGACTTTCTCCTAGATTTTGGTAGCCTCAGGCATTCCTTGACTTATAGATGGTGTTCTTCATATTGTCTTTCCTGTGTGCTTGTCTGTATCTTTGTCCAAATTTCTCCTTTTTATTAGGACATCAGTCATATTGGATCAGAGCCCATTTCCTAATAACTTCATCTTAACTAATTACATCTACAATGACCCTATTTCCAAATAATGTCACATTCTGAGTTTACTGGGGGTTAGGACCTCAGCACCTGAATATAGGGGGAGATATAATGCAACCTATAACACATGGGGAGTCTGATGCCATTTTATGCAGTTCTTGACTATCCAGTTTTATATTCTACCCCTTTGATCAAGCATCCCTTAAATATATTCCCAGAGGTATTTTTCTGGCTCCTGATAGCCAAACGACACTACAGTAATTCTATAGTGAGGCTTTAAATCTTACTTCCATTTATTTCCATTTACTAATTGTGTTGCTATCACTGAAGTGCTTACTTTTCCTATATCTCAGTTTCCTCATATAGAAAATTGGGATGATATTACTAGTACCTGTCTCAGACAATAATTATGAGTACTATATGTAACATTATATATAGGGTACTTATCACTTTGCCTGCACACAGCAAATACTTTAAAAACATTAGAAACTAGCAGTGCTACTGCCCTCATATAAAGGTTAGCTTGGCTACTCACTATCTTCTGGCCACCTTAAAAGTGGTACTATAGTCTGAGATAACACTAGATCATACAACTACTCATCTAAAATATTGGACTTCAAAATAAGCTACTAATAGTTTCACTCCAAGGACTCTGTGATGATATATATATATATATATATGTGTGTGTGTGTGTGTGTGTGTATATACTGATATTTGTAATTTCAACAACTTTCCAAACCATTACAGGGTGGCACTCTTACCATGGTGGCTGTTAGCTTCCAGCCCTTTACAGCCAACTTTCATTATGATGGAACATGCTACATTTTAGAAGCTTCTGTCAGCTCTCTTTGTGAGTTAAGGTCTTTTCATTTGATTCTAAGGCTGCAAACCATAAACTGTCTCTTTTAGCTCCTGATGAGCTGACCTTTCTCATGCAACAGGGCCTTCTGGTTAAATGTCTTTTAAGATTAGATTGAGAACTTGGGTAAGGCAGTTCTGCCACACACACACACAAAAAAAACCGAACACATGAAAAATGACATAGCCCAAATGGAGAGAAGGTCAGGGAAAAAAAAGTATGTACCTCTCAGCAGCACAAGAACAGAGCATGGATGTAACAGAACTTAAGTATGAGGAGCTAAATTGCAAGGGAGACAGGTATAGGAGACACACAAAGGCATGTCAAAGCATACCTCAAAGCCACTCCAAATAGGACCTTTTTTTGTTAGAAGCAATGTCACTAGGCAGACTGGATTGAGGTTTAGTCCTAAGACACAAGGGGGGGAAAGATAATGAAGTTTTTAGAAAACTTCTGGGACAGGCTTACAATGGAATACTAAGAAAATGGATGGTGGGTATTTCCAGAATTACTTTAGAAGGCATATGATCATATGGGCCACACTAAGCACCCCAAACGGCTCTACAGTCAAGATATAAATAACTGCTCATGTAGCAAATGTTTGAGGGCCTACTACGGACACTCCAGTTAAGAGTATCTGGTGACATTTACATGGTTTTGAATCGTGGCTCCACAATTTACCAGGAACATGACTTAGCTCTCTGTAATTCTGCTCCTTAATTTCAAAAATAATTATCCCTCCTGGAATTATTGTGAAAACGAAATGACCTAAAAATGCAAAGTGCCTAAAATTGTACCTGGAACATAATAAACTCTCAATAAATGCAGTAATATCATTATGATTGTTTCTTGGTACTAAACTTTGAGTAAGACATGATTTATACCAATTGGGGGTTTATAATCTATCAAAACCAATGACAAACCAATAGTGCAAGAATCACTGTGGCTCAATAGTGCTTCTTTTTTAGCCAGGGATAAAGAGATGATTTGATGGATTTGCTTTATATGCAAGAAGAACTGTTAAAAAAGAAAGAAAAAAGATAAAATTTTGAAAAACAAAAGAAGTTGAAATTTTCTTCATTTTTTTCATTTGGAAAGGCAGACAATTATTATTAGGAACTGTCTCTAAAAAGCTGTCAAAAATGCCATTTCTTTAAAGAGGCCCAGCTAGAGGCAGTACTTTGCACACACAATACTATACAAAAGTTTTTTATATTTTAAATAAGGAACATTCTGAAATGTAGTTTTTGTTCTGTTTTATTAATTATAAAGTGTGGGCAAAAATCCTTTTCCAGACTATACTGGGTGAAATTTAGGAACTGAGAAATGGCTACAGAGAAACCTTGTACTGACACGAAAGACACACTAAGTAAGCTAGAAAGCTAAGAAGCATCTCACAATTCAGGCTGGGCAAGACCTGTGGCTTTTAATGGCATTTTACAAAAGAAGCAGAACACTTTTTCCTGCGCTGGGCTCTCTGCCAGGCTGCAGAGGGCAGTGTACATTAATGTGTGGGCGTAAATCAAAAAGCTGCTCCCGGTATCTGGAAGGTAATGTGATGTGACCAGGTCCTTGGGATCCTGGAAGTTGATCCACTGTCCCAGGTCCTCCTCGTGGTCCACATTATACACAGCAAGCCTGAAAGTGTGCTGGGAACCAACTCGTTCAGTCTTTAAAGGGAAGGTCAAGTCAAAGTTTGTTAATGAACTGACAAGCCCTCTATCTGTTCAGGGCTCTCACACTGTTTTCGTATCTTTAGAGAAGGCAGAAAGTTAATTTTAAATTGGACCTTGAGCTGAAAGACACTCTGGCAGGCTTTACTGTTCCCTTTAGATGTGACTTTTTGATGAGAAAATTGTCATCACCTCTGACCAAAAAGTTAAAATTGTGCCTCCAGTGAAATGGGGACCAAACCAAAAAAAAATTTTTTTAACTATTTGGTTAGAATTGAAGTTATTTATCAACTAAACACATAGAGGTTTTATTTTATGTCAGCCATCCAAGTTTTCTTCATGATCTCCTAATTAAAAATTAGAAGGAAAAGCTCAACTTCTGCCTAACACCCCCACAATTGTGCAAGAATATATAAAAAAAGTCCCATTGTCTTATTTCTTCTCTTCTTTTCTTCCTGGTTATTCTTTTGTAGCTCAAATTAGAAAAAAGAATCTTGACTTGTTTTCAAACTCATGTTTTTGTGAATGTGTTTATTTAGTTAACAAATACTTATTGAGCACATGTCTTTTATCACAGGAGAGGATGACCTCACAGGTCACTCTGGAGTCGTGTGTGTGTGTGTGTGCACACACACACACACACACGCTTAGGCAAGGGGCAAGAAAGCAAGTGTGTTTAAGCAAACACAAGAAAGCAAGTGTGATATAAGCAAACCATCATACTCTTCAGTGTTTCTATAATCCATCTCTCCAGCAAACTCCTTTATTCTTTTATTCCACAAATATTATTGAACATCCAAGATGTTCTGGGCACTGTTTTAAGCATTGTAGTTGCAGTAATAGGCAAAAGCAATGTCTCTGCTTTCTTGGTACTTATACTCCAGGACTGGGGGGAGTGAGACAATAGCTGAATAACAAAAGCTGAATAACAAAATATAATATAATAGATCAGGTGACAAAGTGCTAAGAAGAAAATTAAAGCAGGATAAAAGAATGATGGAAATTAAAGTAGCATAAAGGATGATAGAAGACATCCTATTTTTGAATGATGGGCTAGAGAAAGTGACATACATAAGGTGACATAAAATGAAGTATTGAATGTAGTGAGTTCCTTGTTCATTTCCAGGATTTATACTTGAGGAGGTGGTCAGCAAGGTTATGCCTGGCTTAGCTACGTCTTTGAGTTTTTAAGGTATTCATTTTAGCAATGGATTCAGCTGCTATGCAGCAATATTGGCACAGGGGTCACCTCTTTCATTCAAAAAAATGTATGTAAACTCCACTCAAGGAAGAAATGGTGGTGCCAGTCAGAGGAAATAGGTCCTGGCAGTTTGAAGAGCCAAATGGGGGCAGAGTGAGGCTGTGTATACTTTACAGAGGACATTCAGTCTTGAGAATTTCTAGTATCTGCCAAACAAAGTCTAAACTCATTTATTATTTATTATCTCAGTCTCCTGAATCAAAGCTGTGAGAAGGGAATGCGTCAAGATAGCAATGGAACAAGATAATGGGTGTAAAATGACACAAAACAGGAAACCTCTTCCTGAGTCATTCTAAGTATTGTCATAAAGAAGAGGCAGTTAAGCAAAATAAGGCAACTAAGGTTGTAGTTCAGCATCTATGAATTGGTTTATTGATTTTGTGTGAGTAAGGATTCTGGTGAGGTACTAGCAGAGATTATACACAATTAACAATTTAGTAGGATTGAAGAGTGGATACAATGAATGGAGGCAATGAGAGCTTTAAGTGACGTATCTTTTTGGTATGATTAGCTTGGAAATGCCTCCATTTAAATAATCATGGTATTTACTTTAAACTATTATTTTAAACTAAGAAAAAATAGAAAAATAGGCTCTTAATAACAGAATATTAGTATTCTCTAAATTATCAAATATTTTATAAAATATATATTTTATATTGGATTATTGACTGCTCTTTGGAGAATACAAAATTATAGGTTTAATCTGTTTGGTGAAATTGAGGAACAATGACTGTATATTTCATGACATACAGAAACAAAATTATTCTCATGCCAGCAAAGCAGACTCCATCACAGAAGACAGGCTGGTTACACTTATGGTGGGCATTTCCGACTTTCCCTGCTATTTTTGTTTGATTTCCTGATTGCTTGAATATATGTCTCATTTATTATCAACTTCAATGAGAAAACTGCATATCAGAAATAATTTGAAGTTTCTAATAGAGAGATAAATTATAATAAATCACTTTGATTCAATTGCTTCCATGGAAACAAAGTTTTTACATCCCTGGAATTATGTGCAATTCTTTTTCCTTTAAAATTTTCTGAACTTTTAAAAGCACTTATGCTATAAATATCTACTGATTATTATAACACTTTATATTAAAACAATAAAAATCTTTCACATAGTGATTCAAATTTGTGTTCAATCAACTTCCTTATGAAGGTTCAAGTTTAAACTCTTAGGTCAACAGCAAAGTCTTCTATAATTGACAGCTAGACCATATAAATATTTGAAGAGAATTCTCTCTCTCTCTCTCTTTTTTAAGTGTTTCCCCTGTCTTCTTTCTCAAGGCTTAGAATTTTCATTTCCTTCTACTCTGCCCCCTGACACTTTAGTCATTTCCTTCCTCATCCTGGTCATTCTCCTCTGAGTGAGAAACAGTTTATCTGTGACACCTAATCCTGAATGAAAAGCTAAGGAGTTATTTACTTAGAAAATCTATTAAGGTAGCCTAAGATAATAGTAACTTTTTTTTAATACTCTTTTCACCAAGGCAATTTATGTTAAAATTCCAGTTGACTTAGACACCTACATTTTATTTATACCTATTGAACTAAGCTAACCACTCCCCCTCCACCCCCACAAAAAATGTGCTTAAACAATTAGTTTTTCAATCATAATTAAGGCCTTATAAATTTTTATGAATATTAAATTTTAATTAGTTAGATCACCCCACATCATCAGGTTGCAGATTATTATAATATATTCTTGCTGATTCTTTCATCTAACATAGTTTCTACTTCACATAGGTCCAAGGTACTATATACATGGTAAGTACACCCAAACACTCTTGCACTAGTAATTGATGAAAATGTTAAACAGATCAGTCTCAAGGAAAGATTCTTGTGGTTATAAGACACCTTCCCTCAGATTCATAATGGTTTGTTAAACAAAACATTTTTGGGAAGATAATTAAGCACTTACAATGATTGTCCTTGAAATTATCATAGCAACCCTAAAAATAGGTAGTGAAGAATACTGGCCTAATTTCTTATGAAAAAATCAAAGCACTAAGAGGATAAGATTAGTTCCAAATCCAGGTGAGAAAGGGAGAAAGCAGGTTCTTAACCTCTGCCATTAATATTTGTCAATTGTTCTTCTGCAGTATTTCTGGCTTCCTTCTCTGTGGGATGAGCTTCATTACTGCCAGAACCTCTGTGGTTATTTTCCTTTTCATGTTGCTTCCCCAAGTTACCTTCTTCCTCATGTACTTATAACTTTGATTTGGCTCCCATCCACTGCACCTGACTATTCTATAAAGATATAAGGATGTCAGTCTATCCTGAAAATGAAGTCTTATTGTATACATCTGTTTACTTAGCCTTAGGAACCAAACACATTTGCATAAGACAAAGAGCCCATCTTAACTCAATCTGGATTCAATTAGAGCTCCTTATTAGAACATTATAGTATGTAAATCTGTACCAACTAATCTGAGACATAAGAGATATAAAAAAAATCTGGAGAAAGTCTACACTGGAAAACTATACATACCAACTAACCAGACTGAAAAGCAGAGAGTGAGGGAATAAGGAGTCTTTTGTCATCTGACTAAAGCAACATCCCACAGAATTCAGCTTGGCATACCAGAGTTTGAATGGAGCAATTAACTTGTTGAAGCCAAGAACAAAATGATACTTCAGCTGGTGTGCCCAAGGAGTTTTTGGCTACAAACCTTCTTCCCTTGACTTACTTTCAGAGGTCTTCAAAATATCTCACCCCAAATCTTTATCTATAACCTCTGCCTCCAGCTTTTACTCCAAGCCATTTCCTTATTTCTGTAAAAAAGTCACAATATGGAAAATAGAACTGAAGTAAAAAAAGCAGGCCAGGGAATCCAGTACAGAAGGAACTATGGTGCGTAATGAAAACAAGCTCCAGTATCTTTACTTGACTAGTGAGGGCTCTGTGAGGTCTCCTCTGTATATGGAGACACAATTCACTTGTTAGACACCAGATTGCTGCCAACCAAGTGCATGTGGTCTTCTCCATAAAAGTGTGGCTTTTTTACAGAATTGGCTTGCCACCTCCTTGACAGGAGCAACACACACAGTATTAAGGAAATAAATCTACCGTTAAAAAAGCAGTATTTAATTCTGTAGTAACTGAATGCTTTAATAATTTTATTTTCTTTCCCTTATTTTTGCCAGAAATAGGTGAAATATCAGAGTGTTATGAATGAAAAAAAATTTGCCATTGGGCAGCTGCCAGTGTGTCCACTAAAGACTGGGAGTCAGTGTGGTGAGATTGAATGGACTAAGGTCAGACAATATTCCAGGGCAGAAGTCACTTTTACTAGTGGGAGTTATTGGTATCTATTATTTTTTTAGATAGATATTTTGTCTTCAGTCTACACTTGGCATTATTTTGGAGTGCCTATGTTCCTTTGGGGGCTCTGTTTTCTTGGACCTCTATACAAATAATTCATATTAATTGGAGTGTCACACAATTATAAACTAGACTCAGAGAAGATTACAGAATTCTGAATCATTTCTCAATGCAAAATAAAGAAAAACGATAATGTGTGATTCTTGATGTTGAATAAAACAGTCAAAGAGTAAAAATTCATTTTGGAAGAGTTTCTTAAAAAGGATAAACAACTACAAGTTTATAGAGAAGAGGTGAAGGACATAATAGGAAAATGAGATTTAGGGGAGAAATTCTTGCTACTTTCAGGGATTTTCATTCTTCATATTGTTTGCATTTTATGTATATGAGGGTATTTGTATTTCCTCATTTCTTTTTAATTAGTCATTTTATTGAAATACAGAAAATTTCATATATTTAATGTACAATTTGATTAGTTTGGACATATACTCGTGAAACCATCACCACATCAAGGTAATAAACATATCCATCACCTCTAAAAATTTCCGTATGTCCCTTTGTGTGTGTGTATATGTGTGTGTGGTAAGGACACTTAACATGAGATCTACCTGCAACAAAATTTTAAGTACATAATACGGTGTTGTTGGCTATAGGCACTATGCTATATAGCAGATCTCCAGAAGTAATTAACCTTGCATAACTTAAACTTTATACCTATTGGAAACAAATGGATCAGAATAGAGAAACCAGAAATAAATATGCACATGTACAGTCAACTGATGTTCAACAAGGGTGCCAAGAGGGAAAAGATAGTCTTTTCAACAAATGAGTTGGGAAAACTGAACAGCCACAGACAAAAAAATGAAATTGTGCCCCCCCTCCCTTTATAATATACATAAAAATAAACCCAGCATGGATTAAAGACTTAAATGTGAGACTTGGAACTGTAAAACTCCTAAAATAAAAGATAGGGAAAAAGCTTCTCAACATTAGTCTTGGCAATGATTTCTTGGATCTCTTTGTTGTTTGACATCAAAATCACAAGCAACAAAAGCAAACAAAAGACAAATGGGACTTCTGCAAAGTTAAAAAGCTTCTGCAAAGGCAGCAATCAACAGAATGAAAAGGCAACTTACATAACAGGAAAAAGTATTTTCAAACCATATATCTGAAAATGGGTTCATATCCAAAATATACAAGGAACATATATGACTCAGTAACAAGAAAACAAATAATCCAATTAAAAATAAGTGAAGAACTTTAAAAAATATTTCTCAAAAGAAGATATAAAATGGCTCACAAGTATATGAAAATATGCTCAGCATCACTAATCATCAGTGAAATGCACATCAAAACCATGATATTTCCTCACACCAGTTGGGGTGGCTATTATCATAAAATCCAAGAGATAATAAGTGTTATCAAGAATGTGGAAAAATTGGAACCTTTATACACTGTTGGTGGGGATATAAGTTAGTATAGCCATTATAGTAAATAGTATGGTGGTTCCTCAAAAAATTAAAAAATAGTTGCCATATGATCCAGCAACCCTTTCTGAGTATATACCCAGAAGAACTGAAATTAGGATTTTTGAAGAAGTATTTCACTTCCATATTCATTGCAACACTATTCACAGTAGCCAAGTTTGGAAACAATGCCAATGTCCATCAGCAGATGAATGGACAAAGAAAATATAGTATATACATACAATGGGATATTACCCTTCCCTAAAAACTAGTGAAATTCTGCTCTGTTCAATCGCATGAATGAACCTGGAGGACATTGCGTTAAGTGAAATAAGCTACTCACAGAAGTACAAATATTGCACGATTCCACTTATATGAGGTGCCTAAAATAGTCAAACTCGTAGAAACAGAGATTGGAATGGTGGTTACCAGGGGCTAGGAGGAGGAGGAAATGGGAAGTTGTCCTCATTTCACTGCCAAACAAATGTGTTTCCTTTTCCCTGATTCAGACATACTAAGCACTGTTTTTAGGCGTACCTGCCAAAATCAGGACCTACTTTGGATTTATAAAAGAAATGAAGAGAAAATGCAGGAGAAGAAATAAGCAACTCCTGATAAACATTAAAGTGAATTTAACTGAATTCTGCATGTAAAAAAGGAAAAGGGAGAGCCAGAATATTATATACTTCTTGAATAGACAATGCAAGTTCTGTAACCTGATTTCCAATTTAAGGAGTGTCTAGGTAAATTGACAAATTATGGGGAAAGCTCACTTTTTCTTATTAAAAGAGTTACCAAGTATTAATTATCGGTTCTTGAAATGTGTAATTCCCATTTGCCTTTTACTAAATAGATGATTTAAGGTCAATTTTCTTCCATAATATTGTTTCTCTTGATAAGGAAAAAAATATTAGGATATCTTTATCATTCTTTTAAAAATCTCTTTAAAAATGTTTCTCAAAGCTCAAGTGATAAATATTTCTATTTATTTAAGAGGGAAATTTGAATTCGTAAAAGTTGATCCTTCCTATAAGTATCTGCAAATTTGATGATTTATAAGTGATAAATTAATGGTCATAGCTTCAGATTCTGGATATTTTGAAGGATCTCTCTCTTTATAAAAGTGAAGGAAAAAATGTAAAAGGTTATTTGTATTTAATATATATGCCTTACACCATCAGTTATGAGTACACTATGTTCATATCCACACAAAAAATTCCACAGCGATAAAATGATGTTCCTTTGAGTCATCCCCTTTCTGTAGAATTGTAAGTAATCAAGCCCTATCCAAATTTCCTGCCTCTTCCATGTAATGTGGCGAGCAAGAGAAAGTAAGATTCTAGAGTGAGTCACCAAATAACTTATTTCAGATCCCCACTGGACTCTAGATTTTTAGCATTCCAAGCTAGTTATATAGACATGCACATCTAGCCAGTAGTTGATGCTGTTGTCTGAACAATATTCACCCTGTCTTCATGAAGGCAATCAGGTGAAGCTGTCACTGCTTAACTCCCTCCTTTCTCAGGCTTCCAACTCATTTCCTTTACGTCACCCAACTCCAGAGGCTCTATCTTCTCCACTATGATGGTAGGTTCCATACTGGTCTTATCCTTCCTGCAGGCCTTTAATCTTATCCCAGTTCTACCTATTGTTGTATCAGTAAGTGAGGTCATTTGTCTCCCTCTCTGTCTTTGTTCAGTGAATTGAGCCCCATGAAAACTACTTATTAACTCATGATGGAATTTTAGTTTCCATCCTTCCTATGTCCTTTTAAGATGTTTACTTAGCAAACTCATTCCCATAATTTTTCTCTTTGGGGAGCTTTTGTGACATTTAGAATACTGAACAAATAATAAAGAATATAATCTAATAACGAAGATAATTTTATTAAGACAGTTTTGAAGATTGGTCTTCTGAATAACAAATAGTTAATGCTAATTTGGGACTTTGAAATTCATGAAAGTTGTTCTTAAGTTTGATTTCACTTGATTTTCTATTCCTTGGAGATATTAATTCAAACAATGCAATGGAAACAAATACACCATGATCTTTATATTTATGTTTGGATTCTGCATAAATTAGTCCCGTGATGAGAAAACAGCCTTCTTTTTCTTTAGACAGTGTGTTCTTTTAGCATTCCTGTTTAGACTAATGATTCTCCTTAAGACTTACAAATAATTTATTTTCATTTTATCACTACCCTAATGTGACTGTCTATTTTCTCAAGAATGAGGCTTTTCTTTTCTTGGCAGATATGCATCATATTTAGCAGTTCTTCCAGTTTTTTTTTAAGACACAAGAACACACATTTAGCAAGAAAAAATTAAAAACAAAAAGTGTCAAATGAAATGCTTTTATTTATGCAAACAATTTCCCCACAATGCAAAGTCAAATAACATGTCCTAAAGAGAAAATAGAAAGTTGAAACTACTGAATCACAGTACAAGAAAAGTTGGAAATGTTTTATTATTAAACCAGTCACATCTTTTACACTTTCTTGCTATAATGAAAAGGAAGCATCTTTGGTTCTAACTTAAAATGTATTAAACAGTTTTTTTCTTTACCAATTTTTTTTTTTACAATAGATGATTATGTCTCAAAATTTCTTTGAGCCTGGAAAATAAAGGAGAAGCAAGGGGAACATCTTTATATAATTTTTTTCTCACCTCATCCACCTTTATTTATACAGTGAATGATAACAAAAACATGGATAGGAAGAAGACCCAAAACATTGTTTTTAATTTTTAGCTCGAAGTATTGGGGACCTACAGTTATTTTTAAGCCAGAGCATCTCAAGTTAAGGAAAAGATATTTCTCATGGAATTCTGAAATAGAAGTATAGAAGCGGTCTATGAAGCTGCACCAATTGAGTAATTCCCCTGCCTCCCCTTTTTCAAATATGTATGGTGGGACATATGAAGTGATTACTAGATGTTCTGTATACTATTGGAGGGTTTTGCAACATGGAGTCCCTTTTACCACTGTGTAGCATCCTGTGGTTTGGTGGGCTTGAACTCACTGCAAACTCTAATAATAGATATTTCAAACTGGCCTAAGACAACAAATGCATGCAATCCCCTGGCTATATTATTTGATTCAATGTGGAAATGCAATCAGAGTTAGCCCAGAGTAAAACATAAGATTATTGATTGATGAGGGAATGCACTCTCCCCTACTGGAGCCGAACAAGAAGAATAGCAAGAACAGTGGGTCACGTTTGCTATCTGGAAGCATCTTGCAAACATCTTGGTAAAAAACTGATACTACTGACAGTAAAAAAGGAAGGCAGAAAGAAATGTAGTTTTTAGTGACAAGGTTAGTCTGCTAGATCAAGCCTTTCCCCCAAATGCAAACAGTGACTAGCTGTTTGAGACAGCAAATTCCTTTTGTTTAATACAGTGTGTTTTGTTACTTGCAAATGGTGTATATTTACTATTCACTGAGCAAAGACTATAGACCATCGATCCTAACTGGAGGATGCTTTCCTAGAGTGAAGGTCTTATCCTTTTTTCATGTTTGTGCCATCACCCCATCCTACAAACTTCTCCTTATTTAAGTACCCCTGTATTGATGGACAAATTTTCTCTTTTAATTTAGTAATATAGATGACATCATTCAGTTTACTAATTTTAACTTATGGCTATAGCTAACATGCTTTTCTGACACTATTTTAGTAATTTTCAGGGTAATATATATAATATACATATATAATTACTCTACAACATAATATATAATATACAACATAAAGTATATTCTCTCTCCCTATATGTGTATATATGTATATACAAGCACAATTTTATTAGATATAAACAGTTTTACTTTTTTCTCAAACAACAATTCTTATTCTTTCTATTGTCCAGATGTATACTTATCTTCTTTTAGTTCTTATAATGCTTAATATTTAATTAGGAATATAGATATATCATTTTGAATATTTATATATTGTTTTATATATTATATATTTTATTTTGTTAAAAAGACAGTGAGATATTGGTTAAATTTTTGAATAGGTATATAGATTAGAATTAATGTTATATCGATGTAATATCCTGATTTAAATGATTGTACTATCATGTAAAACAATGTCTTTGGTTTTAGGAAAGACACACTGAAGTATTCAGGAACTAAAAGTTCTTCCTTAGGCTTAGGGAATAATCCTTCTCCTTCTTCTTTTCTTTTCCACTTAAGAAACCGTGTCTGGCTCTTCTAGAGATGAAACAGGAAAGAGAAAAGAGGTAAAAAGATAGTATGGTCGTTCTTAACTTGTACCAGTGTAATTTGCATTGGTGCTTTCTGTGTTTGGTGGTTTGAAGAGAGAACAGGTGCTTGTTTTGCTTCACTGGAAACCTTCTTTTAGGACCATTTGTTAGTGCTTCTCAATATGCAGGCCATGCATTTTCATCTAGCTGGCTAATTACATTTCTTTCTTCAGTCCCTGTGAATTCAGTACTTCAATTTATATACGAGTGTTTCATCCCACTTCTTAGCAGCATACTAGAGTAAGGTTTAAAGTACCTCCATAATCTTCTGTGAGACCCAGATTTGGTCCTGGGAAACATGAATATGTCCTTGGAACTGACAGAATATCAGCATCTAGAACTTGCCCAATGCAGCCACCTGTCCTCATTAAGAGTATCTAGCAAGCCTGCTTTTCAATTGAAACTTTTCAAGGTATGGGTTAGAGATTAGGGCACATGATATAAGTTCCCTCTTTGTGGGCCCTTACTCCCCCTCCACATGGTGGAGAAGTAAAATGCCATAATGCTCCAACACATTCCTCTCTCAGACTTTTCAGCACTAATTCTTCTCTTTTCGAGATGAATGCTGGGTTTATGATCTCAGAAAGAGTCTTCTGCCTTGTCTTTTATAAATACTACATAAGATGTCTATCACCTTTCTTTGAAATGTGAGAATATTAACCACCTATTTTAGTTGTTGGCTGTCACCTTAGCTAAAACAGACAGAAAAAGTTCCTTTTTAACATCCTATTGTATGCGTTACAATAATTCTCATCTGAAAAAGCAGCAGCATCTCTTGCAAACTGAAGTTGTACATGTGTTGGAAGATGGTCTAGAGCAGTTATTCTAAATTAACATATTTATTTTCAAATTCTAAGTCCATCATCTATTGTTAATATTATGTCTCTTGGGATTTGGTGTTTGTTCTGTTTTTGTTATTGTTTTGTTGCCAGTGATGAGAAATACCTCTCTATTAGTTTCTTTGCAGTTTATAGTCTTTCTAATTTGCCAAAAGTTAATAGAAATGTATAATTGATTAGATTTACATCTAATCAATTAAAACTTATGTGGATGGCAGACTGAAATATTATACTTTTTATTTATAAACTGAAATGCAATCAAAAATTTCTTATATTTACACCAAAAAGATTATTGCGATCAATAATTATGCAGTTATTACTTTACAGATATTTCCCCCTTTAATTTCTTTACATCCTTACCGAGATTTAGTATTGTCACCATTTTTTATTTTTGTTCTAATAGTGTATAGTGATATCTCACAATGTTCTTCATTTGTATTTCATAAGGGCTAGTGATGTTGAACTTCTTTTCATGTGTTTATTTGTCATCTGTACATCTTCTTTAGTAAAATGTATTCCTTGCTTTTTGGCCATTTTCTATTTTGATTTTTTTTCTTTACTGTTGAGCATTGAGAGTTTTCTGTGTTTTTCTCTAGATATGAGTCATTTATCCAATATGTGTTTGCAAATATTTTCTCCAAGTCTGTAGCTTGTTTTTCTAAAAATCCTCTTAAAAGTTGATTTATTTTTAATTTTGATGAAGTCCAATTTACCATCATATTTGATAGTATGTATTCTTAATATGATAGAATGAGAATGTCACTTTTACTTCTGTTGTGTTCCTACTAAAAACACATTACCTCATTTTGATCATGAGAAAAACATCCAACAAATTCAAATTGAGGAACAAAATTTCTAAAAAATATCAAAAATAAGTCTGTGAAAATGTTATAGTCTAGAGGAGCCCAAGGAAGCATGTGTATTAAATATAATGTGATATCCTGGGTAGGATTCTGAAACAGAAAAAGGATATTGGGTAAAAACTAAGAAAATTCAAATAAAGTATGAACCTGACTAACAATGCATCGATATGTCTGTTCAATGTTCACTATGACAAATGTACCATACTAATGTGAATGTTAATAATAGGCAAAACTAGGTGTGAGAGACACATGAACTCTATTATTTATAAATAATTCTGTAAATCTAAAGCTATGAAAATAAAAAGTTTATTTCAAATAAAATAAAAGTGACTATAGTTTAAAGGTTAAATAAATTGCTCAGTGCCACAGAGATAAGAAACAAATGGAGCTGTGGTTTGAATGCAAGACTTGGGAACTAGAACTCTTATGATTTAACCAGGATTCTAAATGACAGATTTAATGCAACCATGTCTTCAGTGACTCTTATGTAGAATTACAAATAACTGAATTCTAAAACCAAATAACATACCCTATGGCATAAATCTGTTTACCAGCAAAGAGTGATTTTTTAAACCATCTACACCATAAACTTTCTTTATGCCTCCAGAGAAGTTACTTGATTAAGAAAATTACACACACACATACACACACACACACACAGGCCAAGTATCAGGAACATCAAAATGTGAGTAGAAAAATGAGAAATGTTTTGTAGATTTTTCTTTTGTCAAAAGATTAATTCTGTATTTCTAGTGGAAGTAGATGAAGAGTGAATATTTCTCTTTTCAATTCGAATTAAGGGATAATCTTGTAATTTTCTCTTAATAAATATTGAAGAAATATTTAAAGAATATTGGCTAATTACTCTAAATTATTAATTGCACTAGGCACCAAATCATTATTCTGCCTGAGGTTTTTCATCTGTTTTGCCCCCCTCTGTCCTCCACTACAGGCAATCTCCTGTTGTGCTCAATTTCATGAATTACCTTCCCCTCTACGCACAAAACAAGGCTGTTTCTCCTTTCCTTTTTCTTTCCTCTCCATTGTCCTTTATCTTCTTTCTATTCAATCCCAACCTCTCCCATTACTTACACTTATTCCCACTATTAAAACCTGCTGTCAGCAAACCACAGCAGTAGAAAGGCTCTGATAAACCAATTAACACTAGGGTGTAAATTGCTGACATAGCCTGAAATGTGTTAAGTAGTCAAAAATATTTGCATGTTAATAAAGGACAGAGCATTTTCTCCAAAGACTGCAGTTTTAATGGAGAAATTTTAGCAATAGGGAAATGCGAACACTAAGAGTTAGGGCCTGTCCTGTTCCCTTTCTAGTTTTGTCCATTTCAAAAGACAGGTATTGTGCAACAAATGTATGACAGGTTTTGAGCATTCAGAAATATGTAAGACACAGCTCCAGGATTCTAGAAACACATAATTCAGTGGTGGAAGTAATAAAGAAGAACATAAAAATTGCCATAAAAAGAGAGAAATACACGAGACAGCGGAAGGAAGGAAGGAAGGAAGGAAGGAAGGAAGGAAGGAAGGAAGGCAGGCAGGCAACTAATTAACCTTGAAAATCAAAGTAAACTTCCCAGTAGTCAATATTTATAGACTGAACATCATCAGCAAATAGTACTAGAGTTGCAGAAGGGGTTGAAGGAGGGGAGCCAACCTTGCATTCCTGAGATAAATCCCCCTGCATATGATGCATAATCGTTTCTGTATATTATTAGATTGCCTTCGCTAAAATTTCATGCAATTTTTCATCTATGGTTATAACAGATATTGGCTTGTGATTTACTTTCCTTTTAATATTTCTGTCAAGTCTTGGTATCTCAGTGTCACTGGCGTCATAGTGGTTGCTTTAGAGCCTGTAGTGCACATCTTTAACTTATCACAGTCTGCCTTCAAGTGGTATCCCACTTCACATACCAACTTCCGGGCAGTAGCAAGGATCAAATGCATTAATATTTATAAAAAATTTTGAACAGGACCTGACAAATCCTATCATATTAATAAGAGCTATTTGTTAATAGACAAATAAATTTTAAAATAATTTGCCTTTCCCCCATAGAATGTAAGCTTTAGGAAAGAGGTATCTTTCTTTGTTTTGCTTGATATTACATTCCAAGCATCTAAAATGCTTTGTTGAGTAATTTAAATCAGTGGTTTCATTTCAAAGGCATTGATAGGCCCAAATGCTTGGGGAGCAATCTATTTTATCATTCCTTTACATGGACTCTTACTGTCAGTTATCATATAGTGATGTATGGACTTAGTCCTATCTCCAACATGAGAAATGAACTGGTCCCTTGGGAAAATTGAAAGCTACAGAAAATATTATTCTGAAGAATTCTTATTCTTGGCATACTTTTGCTTGAGCTTATTTTTCCTTGAATTTAGCTTTCATTGTCTTTAGACATAGAGCTTGAAGTAAGAGCATACGCCTTTAGCAAAAGAGTCTATTTTTGTCTAGACCCTAAGTCTTTCTACTATAATGTAGAGGATCATGTAGTATAATGTACAAAACCTAAGTGACCCAAATTCTGGTTAATTTTAAAATATTAATTTTCACTGTCCTCTCTCCCTTCATCCCCCACCTTCCCACCATTACTTTAGTCTACAGATAACTGTATTATTAAGTGTTACCTAGAATAAAGCTTGCAGGAATTAAAGAAATAAATTTGCTTCTGAAAAGTGATAGAGTTCATGCCTTAGATTCCCCAGAACCAGGCATTGATGGTCTAGCAGGTAAGTCAGTTACAGTATAATTCTAATTACAAAAAGTCATTCAAGAAATATATGGGGACAGTGGTCTAATTATTCCCTGCTTATGGACACAAAGGCAAGAGATTGATATCACAGGTCCTTCTCAATTCTAATTCTCAAAAGAACAAAAGGAAGGAACGAAGAAAGGAAAGAAGGATGGAAGGGAAGGGAAGGCAGAGAGGGAGGAAAGGAAGAAAAAAACATAGAGGGAAAAATCCCATAACAGCTCTGATTTATTTTATAAGTGAAAATAAAATGGTAAATGGTAAATTGTAAGCTCAGACATTCTTTCAGTACATTCTTGCAGTTCATCCTTGCAGTCATTTAAAAATGCATATGAGACCAAACATAGATAACTGATAACAGACTGTCAGCATGTACAATTTTACTTTTAATCTTGCAACTTGGGCTTCTTTCCAGAATTCTCATGTTTTAAAAATATTATACATAGGTGACTAGGACAGTATGTTTGACTAAACATAGTAACACCTTCAAAGCAATCAACCAGGTAAATTTAGCACCTACTCAAAATTTAACTAACTTACTTTTATCATTGAAATATAGCGAATTCGTTGAGGGGTGTGCGTGTGTATGGGGGCATTTAGAAACAATTCTCATTATCATATTATTTGAACAATGGTTATTTTTCATCACTCATCTCGCAGAATCCATAAACTAAATATTGAGATTATGGCCTATGACCTTATGGTAACTCACTTTCTGTTCTGCCAGCATCTTGGCATTTGGAACATCAGTCTCATTCATGTAAGTGCCACCTTCCTAAGCCAAGATTTCCATTAGGTCAAGATTAATGTAACTAATGAGCATTCTGTGCCTGTGTTTAAAAATCTCCCCCACCCTGTCATTTGTACTCCCCTTTTGTGATCTGTCATTATGACACAGTCACCTTTGTGATAATGGATGTTGTGCCAAGTTTAGAAATCCTGTCATGGGACTGATTCTCCTTTCTCTCTTCCACCTCACCTCATCAGCCCCCACCCCCAGAAAGCATTTATGCTTGTGACTTTTGATTAAGTTAACAAATTCTCCTTTAAGAACTTCTCAGGAAGAGATATAACACTTACTTAAAAGTTGCAAGCACTGACCTTAATTTACCAAGCTTCCTGGTTATTCTCAAAGCCTTCCTGTCTTGTAGTTGGACATGCTAATGAGAAGAATAGTTACTACTTCCTCCCCAAATAAGCCTGACTAATTGGGAAGTTTACAAGATTAATTGCAAGGAGTTCTGCAAAGTCCTTGCACTAAAAATGATTAAGAATTTGGTAAAAATAAATGCAATTTTTGAATTATAATCCATTGAGAGTTTAAAGCTATACTGTCCACCTTTCTGATTTACTATCTGTGGGGATAAATGTCACTTTAAAAAGTAGTAAATTAGATAGCAATTGCACATTGTTAAACTAATTATTTGATCTGATTCGATACAGTTAGAGTAAGCACTTTCTAAAAATGGCATGCAAACATGTACAGAAATCCATAAGCAGTCATATAAATTAGCTTTCAAATATGCAACCCAATTTTTTCTGGAAATAAATAAGCTGTCTTATACCTTTGCTTTTTCCCCTGTCTTTCTCAACGTATCTCCTCTCTTGACTATTTAGGCGTCAAGAGGTTAATGTGGAAATTGTGTCTGCTTTCTTCAGAATGGAAGAATTCAGACTAGGCAACCAATTCCCCCAGAATCCTCTCAGGAACTCCTGATTTCTGGATCTAGTTATTTCTCTACAGAACTCAGATACCAGAATGATAGAAAGGCAAAGAAGAATAGAAGAACAAAATGGTTTTATCAATCCTTATACATTCCTTACCATTTCTAGCTTGTTCTACCCCAGCTATAAAAATTGCTGGAACATGAGTTTATCTAAAAGTTTAAACTACGGATAGGTTCAGAGTGAAATAGAAGGAATTTAATAACTATCATGAAGCATGATATCTCATTAGGCATCTATTCCTAAATGTTCCTATCATTATACCAATCCTCAGTCTCCTTCACTTTCTTCCATTTACATAATATCTTGATGTGAACTGATAGTAAGATACAGATCAAAACTTAAACCTATAATGTTTTGTGCATTTACCTAATGCATGGTTAAATGTCTCCTTGTTTGGATTATAGCTTATTTTTTATTTTCTTTTTATTTCAGGATATTATGGGGTTACAAATATTTAGATTACATATATTACCTTTGACTCATCCAAGTTAGAGCTTTAAGCATGCCATGCCTAAAGACAGTGCTCACTGCACCCATTAGGTACACCATTCCTTCTCTTTCCTCCTCCCCTCTCCCATCTGCCCGACACCTAATGAATGTTATTATTATATATACACTTAAGTGTTGATCAGTTAATACTTATTTGGTGGTGAGTATGTGTGATGTTTGTTTTCGAATTCTTGTGATACTTCACTTAGTAGAATGGGCTCCAGCTCTATCCAGGATAATACAAGAGGTGCTAGATCACCATTGTTTTTTGTGAATGAGTAGAACTCCGTGGTATACATATACCACATTTTATTAATCCACTCATGTATTATAGCTTATTGGGAGGAGGGAATATTGCCCACAGTACTGTCATGGTGTAGGCAATTAACTCATGTATGTGTTTGATTTTTAAAAAATGGAAGATCAACTGGACTTAGCAGAGTGAAAGCTATATTTTCTATTTTTTTCTACCTCATGTCCTTAAAAGTGCAGCTTGGTCTGTATGGAAGTGAGGAGCTTATAGCAGCACAGCTGTTCTCTAGTATCCATGGAGGATTGGTTCTAGGACCCTCACAGATACCAAAATCCATGGATGCTCAAGTCTGTTATATAAAATGGCATAGTATTTGCATTTTTACACACATCCTTCTGTATACTTTAAATTCTCTCTAAATTACTTATAATACCCAATACAGTTTAAATGCTATGTAGTTGTTAATACTGTATTGTTTTTTATTTGCATCATTTTATAGTGTTATTTTTATTGTTTTTATCCAAATATTTTCCATTCATGGTTGGTTGTATCCTTGGATGCAGAACCCATTGATACAGAAGGCCAAGTGTACACAGTCAGAAGAAAACACAGTGTAATGTGTTTCTTTGAAAATTCTAGATCTTTAAGACAGCATAAAAATGAGAAGGTAAAAAAAGTGTATTGTGGTGGGAAGAAAATCAAGTTAGGCTGGCATCTCTTTGTGCTGTGACATGTTTCCCATGGTCCTACTTACGTATTATGCTCTATATATATTATATACATTAGTTTCAAGGTTGCTTTAATTTTTAGAGTGGGAAGCAATGAAATGAAGAATAAATGATTTTAAAATTTACTTTAGTCCATTGAATGTAAAAGCCCAATACTGAATTTAGAATGTCAGCACTATAATTAAATCATTGGCAACTGGAAGATGTACATTCAAATTTTATCAAACTATCTATTAGGCCTCTGACCAGAGTTTTTTAAATGCCATCCATTTGCAAATCAATTAAATTAACTACTCAGAATAATTTATGAACACTTGGCAGACCTTTAATGACCATCCAAGGATAAATATTTCTTAAAAACACTATTGTAAGACATAAACACATTAATAATTACTGTTATATTAAAGGGCCTTCACTTTAGGCTAAAATTATCAGGAAATCAGGTCCATAGATAATGTATATTTTCATATGGGAAAAGAGAGGATGTAATCATTAAAAAAATTCCCATCTGTCTTTTATTATTCAACAGTTGCTTGTGTTTCAGCGTAGGCTTTCATCAGTTCTGTGTGCATAATTTCACACTGGTTTGATTTTCTCTGGGAATTTTTTATTGTCCCAAGCTGCCTGCATGGATGAGAAATTATATATTACATCTGATAAAAATTTGATGATTCCTATCTAAACTGTTTTGCCTGATTAGAGTAGGTTTCTCCTAGCTTTACACTTCTATTAATTCATTGCCCTCAGAGAACTACCTTATGAGATTAGCCAAACACACTTTCTATTATTTTAAAAGGCAAATTTTCTGGCAATCCAATAATAACAATCTAAAATCTATTGACTTGTTCTATGACCTCATGAAATGTTGGACCACACATGGAATCCCATTGTGTACTTCAAGCTGCTACTCCACTTTCTAAATAAGAGGTATTTCTATCATTCTATCATTTCATTATTTAATCTTCTGTTTTTCCCCTGTATTTTTTATTCAATTTGTATATATAGTCATGAATATTTAGTTACCATACATAACATATTCAATATTAAGAATTTCTCAGTTTTACATCTGTCACAAGCAACCACTGTGCAGATTAAAATCTTCATGTGTGTATATATACTATGTATTGTCCAAAGTAATTGATTTGTTATTTGTAGAGATGGTTCCGTCTTTTAGCATTTGTTTCAACTTTTGGAGCATATCAGTGGATTCTTTGTGTTTTCAGATTCATTATTAAGGGAGTAAGTAATTGCAGGGGAATGAGATGGGAACCCAATGGGAACCCTGTCTCTTCTTTATCTTCAATCTCATGCTTGTTTTCTTTCTTCCTAAACTCTAGTTCAAGAATCCTCAAACCTAGTTGATTATCAGTATCACCTTTAAAGTTTCAAATTATAAATTTCTCAGCTGTTTTCCTAGAATTTCTGATTTGGTGGATTTGTTTGGAATGAAGCTTGAAATTATCTTTTTAAAGAAATAATCATGACCTGAAGATAAGAACTGTCCTAGATTTGTTCTTCATAGTATTTTCAGTCCTTAGTATAATGGTTGTCCAATAAATATTTAAATTAATGAATGAGAAATTGCAGTATTTGCCTACTAAAACAAGTGTTATGACTACAATTTTTTCAGAGATTTAAAAATCAAATATGACATAAAAAGAAATGTGGCCAGTTTCGTGGCTTTTGGAAGAAACACATAACTAAATGATCAAACAAATAAAGGTAGCATTTGATTAATTACCAAAAGGGTGAATGAAAGTGCTACATGTGTTCAGAGAATAAGAAAATTATAGAGGCCAGAAAAGTTACGCTCATTCATCACTGTGTTATTATTGAGTACTGACTATTTGTGAGGCTAGTTTGGGGAAATTAGAAATGAATAAGACAGAGGGCCCGATCTTTAGAAATTCTTAGGCCAGTGCAAGATAAACATGTAAAGTAACGATGACACTGCATCAGCAAGATTATTTATGCATATGGTGGTGGTAGTGGTATCCCAGGAAAATTCACAGGCTGGCCAGTGTTAGACATCAATCAGGTTATTTTTAGAGGCATGAGGTCACTTGCACTCCAATATTTCTAGTCCTCAGATATCAGGCAACTTTGTACATAATTTTTTTCTCTACTATGAACCTGGGGGAATCTCCAAAGGACTTAGAAGGTGATTTAAGCATGATTCTTACCTTTATAGGTTTAAAAATGTGAGAGGTAGGGGCCTGATATTCCAAACTCTTATACATAAATAAAGTTATTTGCATTACCTATAAAGATCATTTGAAATGTAGCTTAATTCAGGTATAAATAAGATCATTCCATTTTTGAAATAAATTTATGATCCTAAATTTGTGTCTTAACATAATTCCTTGCTAACTGAGAAAAGTCACAGATTTAACTGGTCAGTGAATTACGTGATGACCAATAATTATGAGGTTAGGAAATGTATTTCAAGACTAGATGGAGATAACATAAAAAATAGAACTTAACAGAAATTAAGGGAAGATTCCTTTATACATAGGAAATAACTAATCCTGTTGTCTGCTGTTATGGCATACACTTTCAGAATAGTATTTTTAAGGCACTTAAACATTCTGAAAACTCAACCCCTAAAATCTTTTCAGATATCCTAACAACCCATGTAGGGTAGGTTTCATATGACACAAGGAATAATTTTAATGCACTTGAAAAGTGTCATTATGGTTGGAGGCTGCGGTGAAAGAGAAAAACTATGATGCTACCACAAAAATAGAAATATTTCCAAAATTGAGTCCATTATGATGGTATCAGTATTGTGTATGTGTGGGGAATACTCTATGGAATAATAAAAGTGCATTACTTTATTTATGAATTTAGCATAATTAATTATATTGATGTAGTCTATTCTCCTCAAGACAGCTTGCCCAGTCTTGAACAAAAGCGAAATATTTACTTAGAACATTTAAACTATCTGGTTAGACAGCAGAAATAAATTAGAGGCAGATAAGGATGCTTTACATGGACACAGGTTATCAAGAGAGGCTCTTGAGTCTTCAGTTTTGAATATTTTTAAGAATAAGATTGGCTGTTGCATACAGAGTGTGACAGAGATAAGACAGGTAAAATAGGTTGAGCCACATAATGGGGGCCTTAAAGGAACCTGAGAGAGTTCACATTTTGTCCTGTAGATAAATGGGAAGTGACTGAATATTTCTGATCAGGGATGTGATAAGATTGAAGCTGGTCTTTAGTTGTATCATTATTTTGTTAATACTAAGACAATCATAATAAATATCTTTTTTTGTAATTTATCTGATTAACCATTACAGTAAATCTCAGTAACATTTAAGGAGCTGTCACAATTAAATATTTCAGAAGCTCAATTACTATAATTCAAATATGGTCTTCCTGGAGGTACTGAAAAGTGGAAATTTTCAAATAAGATCTCTAGCATCTAAGCTGTAAAGACCTTTTGGAAAATGTACTTCTAAACAATGAAAACTATCTAATAGCCCACTTTGTACATTTTTCCTATAAATTGACATTTTAGTATAGTTTTAGATTAGGATTTATTTTTCTTATAAGAAGGCTTAAGTTATTTAGGACAAAGAATAGTAGTCTTGCACTAAAAGGAAAAGAAGAAGTTAAATGCACAACACTTTGAAGCTAAAAGAAAGTAATGGTTATATTATTCAGTAATGATGCTCTCTGATCTACCTTTTATCTTTTGCAATGACAATATATTGCCCCCCCAAATTCAGGCCATTTTTGTTCCCATAATATACAGTCTTGCAGGATCAAGAATTTCAGAGGCCATAACAGGGAAATGAAACTCACACAGTGCTGTCACAATGCTTCCCGCAGAGGAACACCCCAGAATGCATATTAGGGGTCTGCTGACTCTAGAGTTGTGTTTGTGCATACAAAGCACACTGGTATGCTATGAACTAATCTGGGAAATTACTTCCATCTGCACAGCCACTTTTAAAAAAATCAATATTTGCTTGACTTTTAACAGGAAAGCTCGAGTAGAAAATTCGAGACAGAAAATTATCATTTTATTTTCAAGTTAAAACTGAAGGGAAAAATACTTTTCATTAATTGTGGTATTCTGAGGCCGTATTTGAAACAATGTGTTCCAAAAGAGGACAGCTCTTGACTATCTCTAAAATAAAGGGATGATATTAAAAGTCCTTTGGCATAATCAGGTGGAGTCATGCATGGTATGAGTGAACATGGTCTGCAATGGTGCTTGTCCCTTCAGCAAGTGTCTTCAGTTCCCTTAGGTGTGAGGCCTTGGGATGGAAGGTTGCCATCAGGACCATTACT
Organism: Mirza zaza; assembly: GCA_008750895.1. NCBI lineage: Eukaryota > Metazoa > Chordata > Mammalia > Primates > Cheirogaleidae > Mirza > Mirza zaza. Next base: position 21,475 of record VSMD01103535.1, on the reverse strand, counting down.
CACAGGGTAAGGAAAGTGGCTGGTCCAACTGTCAGCACTAAGTAGGTCAGGGATCCATTTCTATATCTGAAGCCACAAAAAGAAAAGCAAAATACTGGATAATCATGGCTTGTTCAAACTACATTGCCTTACATCTAAGTAAGAAAAGGAAAATTGGCAGGCTAATGATTTTCCTCTTCCTATAATGCAGCTTTTAATCATGGATATATCTTGTCTTAGAAAGAGAGGGAGAAAAAGAATCTTAGTATCACCTCCTAACTGACTTAAGTAGATGGCACGTAAAATAAAGTACACTTCTACATTTGACAACAATACTTTGACCTTGGAAGTTTCCAACATGGCTAGGTGACTTATGATATAGCAACTTAAATTTATTAGTAAGACAGATCAATTTCTTTTATTAAGACCCACTTGAGATAACAAATATTTTTAATGTCATATGAGTAGTTTGAAAGTGGTAATTTTGTTACACAGTCAACTGATTATTTCTTTGCATAACAAAAATAGCTCTATGTGTATCAGCAGTCAGTAACAAGCACAAGGGAATGTCAGTACATATGTAGATAAATTCCACTAACTGCAATGCAAAATACATGTCCTACAGAGAAATACAATAACAATAAATCCACTGTTTTCCTACAATAATATCAAAAAACTCAAACAGACAGAAAAAAAAAGACAAAAGCAATAAATAGAAAGAAATCTACCAAATTGAAAAATCAGAAAGAGAAATTGAAATATCCTGAAGCTTGCCTGGAAGGGGTGCAAGATACTTAGCTAATAACAGCATATTTGCCAGAAAGGCAGTGAATTTGCTGAAAAGGATGTTTTTAGCTCACAGAATAACATAATTTAAGAGTTCAGCTGAGTTCAAAAAACATTATTATTGATGAAAACATTAAATAAAACTGTCTTTGACTGACAGGATCGTTCTGTACTTTGCTTTCAACTATAAAATATACAGTCATTTATTTACCCTCTGCCAGAAAACTCATGGTTAAGAACATAAACTGGAGCAGACTCCCTAGGTTCACATCATTTTTTTTTTTTTTTTTTGCCATTAGAGGCTGGTACCTTTGGCCAAGTTTTGCTCTTTTTATGCTTTGGTTTTCTCATCAATATAATAGAGAAAATAGCATCTTCTTCATTGTTATGGTAATTAAATGAAATAATAAATGTAAAGAGCCTGGCACATGGTAAATGTCCAGAAAGGGTCAACAGTTATTTTTCATAAACCCAGTGTCCTAAAAGTGAGCTACATGAGTCAGGTTGCAAAGTTCTTTTCTGGGGCTTTGGATCTATCTAAGATCATGTTTTCTTCATCTCTTAAGTGTAGATTATGGCTGTGTTGTCTCCTATAATTGTCACTAGCACTATATGGCTACTCAGCACTTGAAATGTGGCTAGTCTGAGTTATGAAATGCTGTAAGTATAAAATGCATACCTGATGTTGAAGACTTCCTATCCCTCAACAAAATAATGTAAAGTATCTTATTAATACTTTTATCATATTGGTTACAGATTGAAACCATAAGATTTTGGCTGTTTTAGTTAAATAAAATATATTATTAAAATTAGTTTCATATTTACCCTTTTACTTGTATTATTATGGCTACCAAAATTTAATATATTATTAACATATTCCAAAATTTAATATATTATTAATATATGTCTATCTGACAGCACTGGTTTAGAGAATCTCAAAGTGTTCCTATCACCAATATATTAGAATTTCATGATTCTACTTTGAAATTAAGAATTATTCATCACTTATTTTTCTAAATAAGGCAGAAAAATCAAAAAGGATAAATATAAATTTTCTTTATAATCACTCATATCTCAGATTATCATTTTAAAATTTTAGGAAATTATAAGATTGTGAATTCGCCAGCCCATTCCTAAAGTTAGACATGTCTGTCGACTTTCAATTTCAAGAATCTCCTACTTTTCTTCATATCTGAAAGAGATGTTTTTGTAACAACCTTTTTCATAAATTCAGTCATTCACATTTATTTTGGTAGGTGGGAACTCGAATGCCTTCATAGTATGTCCTCCTTAATGAAAAAAGTTTGTATATGTGAAAGTAAATTTCATTAGGAAAATTCAATCTATTGGAAGTTTCCACTTAGTGAAGCCAATGATTTGGAGCTCTGATCTCTCACTTCCCCAAGCTGACTTTATGAGGTTTTACAATACAGACCCAATATATATATTAGAACATATATCAGGATATTAGTGTGTGTATGTGCATATTAGAGGCTTAGTAAAAACTTGATACTTAGCTAGTATCAAGACTAACAGTGAAAGAGACCTGAAAGTTAAAGTGAAAATAGGATTGGTGTTCCTGGCTTGCCCATAACCCAATCAGGAGAAGACAATGAGAGAAAGTACTCTCTTGTTCTTTGAGAAGAAACAACTTTCCAACTCTAGATTGAAATTTTAGTTGACTAGTAATTAGGCTATCAACAGGATCAGTATTGAAGGGAGGCTGCCAGTCTTAGTGAATGCTACTTCTAAATACCCCTTTTCTCATTCAACCCTACAAATATCTTGATAGCTCCCAACATCCAGTTTTAGCATTCATTCATTCATTCAACATTTATTTATGGAGAAACTACAACATATCAAGGACCAATAGATAATCCTTGTTTCTCTCTCTCTGCCCTACCCCAGCATTTAAGCCATTATCCAGTACTGTTGATTCTAAATTTTAAATTCCTCTAAAATTCATCCTACGTTTATGTTCCTCCCAGTATTGTAATTTGTACTAACCAGACTCAATCACCATGACTTCACATCTGCAATTTAATTCTTTACACTGTTTCCAATGTTGTTCTTCTACATTTTCCATAAAGAAACAGTAGTAAATTCACTTAAAAAGGAAATTAAATCATTTGCTCTCTGGCCTAAAACTTCAGTGGATCTACATCTGCCTTAGAATGAAATCTCAGCCAGTCTTTATCTGGCTTTCTAGATAAAGCAAGTTTGGCTCCTGCTTCCTTCTTTGTGCTCAATATATGATAGTTCCCTTGTCATTCAAGTTTTGGCTCAAACATCAGAAGACTTTCTTAACCACACCACTTAAAATTGTTTCTCAGTCACTATCACAGAAGGGACTGTTACATTTCAATTACAGTAACTATCACAAGCTGATATCTTCTAGTCTAATCTACTTGATTACTGTCTGACTGTGGCAACTAGAATTCAAACACCTGGAAATAAGAATCTGACATATTTTGTTAAAAGTTAGAAGTCAGTGCCTAGAATAGTGCCTGACACATAAGTAGAAATTCAATAAATGTTTTTGAATAAATATCAAATGCTACTTCAGTCTTTGATACTATGGATATATTTTACGTAAGAGTTGTATCTGGAAAGAACATCTTACACTTACATATTGATCTCATATTTTTAAAGTACTTTTATATGCATTATCTCACTTGATTATGACAGCTCTTTGAAATAAATAATCAAACTATTGATCTGCTTTATCCTTCATAGAATATGAATTATTCAAGAGTATTAATTTTTTTTATATTTAGATATTCCACCATTTTAAATGGACTTCAATTTTTATTTTTACTGCTTACTTACTTATATAATAATTACCCTCTCCCATATACCTATTACAACAAGAGTGCTATTTTTCAAAGAATATTCTAGAGACTTCTGTGGTTAAAAGTTAAAAAAGAACTGAACATTATGAGGTCCAGAAAAGGAAATTTATTTTTGCAAACTTATTAGTAACAGAGTGAGGACTTGATTTCAGTTCTCCTAACTAGTGTTCCTTCCCCCCTTACTAATTAACCATTTTTACAATTCATATCTAATTTTTTAAATTATGCTCTGATTCTAATTGCTTTGAGTGTCTTCATAGGTCTGTCTACATCAAAGCTCTTGCAAGCATTTGTAGCAGAAAACAACAAACTTGTGTTCTTTAGTCTTTTTGAATAAAAAGTCCCCATTTGAAAATAAACACATTCAAAGAAATGCAGTTTTTTGGCTGTCATACATGGCCAAATCCTGTTGATTTGATTTCCCTAAATGTTTTCCATGCTCCCTTTCATTTATTTTCACTACTATAGAAGATGTTCTCATTCTTTTATATCTAGAATTTTCCAATAGCTTTTTCTTTATTCTAATCCCTTCGAATTCAAGCTGCATATCATTACCAAACTCTTATTTTAAAACAGCAATATTGTCAAGTTGCTATCCCCTTTAATATATTTCAATAATTCTTCAATGGCTATAGGAGAAATTAAACTTCTCCACATACTGTCTAATACAGTACATTTTAATATACTATTGATATTACTCTCCCAAAATTCCCTTTCTTCCTTGTCTTCTGCCAAATTTGTCATCTTTACTGACATTTGAGATGCAGCTCCATATGTAAATGATGCTAGCAAGCCTTTCTGATGCCTCCTGAAGACTTTGGTTTTACTATTTTTTGGTACCATGTAACATTATGGATAGCTCCATCATATAGCATATATATTGTGGTGGTTTTGTGCTGATTTGTTATATATTGTTATAGTTTTATCTCACTAATTTGTGCTACAGATTTTTTTAATAGTTTTATTTTACTTGTTAGATTATTGTCTCAGGGTTAGGAGCCATGTCTCTTGCTTTTCTATAGACAACTATCATTTAGTTTAGTAAGTTTAGATTGCATTTTAACACCACATGAATACATCCTGAATTTGTATTCCTAGTTCCATCAATTCTCAACACAGTCTTTGGTCTCTATACATCTTAGTTTCTTCATCTGAAAAATGGAGGTGCTATCTTATGATAATGTTGAGAAAATTAATTACATCAACAGATGTGAAGTGTTTAGTATAGTGTCTGAAATCAGATTTTGTTCTTGTCTTTGCTAATGAGTAATTAATAATGAATTGAGCAAAAGAGTCATTCTATTACCATACAATTTGGTTGAGTTGTAATTGTATAAAAGTCATAAAGTTAGGATTATATTTGTGTTTTCAGGCTGGATACTGATCAAAATAGTTAAACATTTACTCAACTGCATCTTTTCAAGATTTTGTCATTGACTTCTTTGGAACAATGAGGCTATGATTTATTACAGTAGATCAAAATACTTATAATTAGGAAAAGTTACTGAGGAAAGTGTTGAAATATTTTCTTAAATTATTTTCTGAATTTAGTTTCTACCAAAAGAGAAGCACCTTTCAATAGTGAGGATGTATAATTACAAATTATCTTAAAACAGAAATCAAGTTTTTTTTTTATAAATAGTACTTAAGGTTAACTATATCCTGATTTGAAAAATCAAGTGATGTACCACTTGTTTGGACATGTTTAAAATTTTCATGATTTAAGTGCTTCAGTATGTACATTATCTGAAATATTTTAACTATGGAAGATTTGTTCTACTGCCCACTTAATCCACTTATAATCTCAAATAGGAGATTTCCTTGGGTACTGTTTGAACTCAGGGGTGGAAGCTTTACTTACTTGTTTTAAATGCATTTATTCCAAAGTTGCTAAAAAATACAATAAGTTTGGGTATAAAAATGGAGACCATCTTTAACTGAAAGTCCTACATGCATTGTCCCTCTCAAATAAAATAAACTTTCTTCTCTAGCTTAGTTACCGAGATTTGATCATGCCCATCCTGCAGACTAGTCAGAAATAGCACTCCCTATATCTTTAGTTTCATGATGTTTCCATATAATATTCCATCTCAGATAAAATAGTGATAAAAATAATTTTCTACTGAGCACACAGAGTATGCTCAAAAGCCTTTTGAGCATAGCCTAAATTTTAGGTCAACTCTTACTGACTTGAAGACTACAGACATATTCAGAGATGCTGATATCTGCTCTCTGGCCTGGTGCCATCGACAGATCTATTATTCAGAGTTTACTCTTTCTAGCAAGATGGCAGGGCTCCTTGTTTGGACAGTCTGCCAGCAAGACTTATCTCCTCAAGAAACAAAGCCCAAGTTCAAATAAATTAATGCCTGCACCCAAGGTTAGGATGGAGATATGGGTTAATATCTAAAACATCATCAGTACTGGAGTCCATGAGATCCAAGAAGAAGGCAAGAGCATGCAATTAGCATCACATGCTAACAAAAAGAGAGATGAAATGCTGAGTGTGGTGTAGCTCAGGCCTGTGAGACCATTCAGATCTACAAGATGCCTCTTCTGGGGATCAGCTGCACCATCTGGACCTGTAATATGTGCAGGCCAGTTCCAGAGTATTTCAAAATAAGATCTTCTAATTTTAGAATCTTGTTCTAAAATAGCAAGTTGTGAAAATATCCAGCTGGAGATATCCAGTGAATTTCAACTTAAATGAGCAGTTTGGCTAAGAAATTATAAAGCAAGTTAACTCAAAATGTATTTTTAAAGCCTTTGGTGTATCAAATGGCCATGATACTAGAAAAGGTTATGTATAGTATGGATAGACAATGTCATATTACTTTTGAAGATGTATTCTCTTCTGCACATGCCTGTTTTCCATTTGCACAAATGTACACAGATGGTCCTCTAGAATCATGGCAAACATGAAGAATGCCTTGGTAGCAAACTCCCATCAGCACTGAATTTCCCCTTATGCCTTTTATTGCAGAATGTTGTTCAGGGTCGTCTCCCTGCCTTGTATGAGCCAAGAAATTAGCTCATGGCCTTTTATGATAAGTATAGTAGCTGACATATGGAAATGAAAGCCTCATTACTTCCTTAAAGTTCCATGGGGTGCATCTTTATAATTTACTCAGTGAGAAAGCTTGAAATTGGAATTCTTGAAAGATTACTCTTTTAATTACCCCCAAGACTAGCCAAGTCTAGTTTCTAGTGCCATTATCATCTTAGACAATTGTACTTAATTCCATAGTAAGTGAATGACTATTATTCACATTTGATGAAAGCTTTGGAGAAATAATGCAAATAATATAATAATATATGTAGTGTATTACCTATAACAATTATATTTAAATGTTTTTAAACACATACAAAAAACTGTATCTACTTTTCTCAAAGAGCAAATTTTAATTTTAAACTCTTCATTTGCATAAAATGCTTTCAAGTAAGGATATGAAGGCAAATGGTGCTAACTGACTGCTATCATTATGTAACTTGATAATTTTCACATTGGTTAATAACACATAATGATAGTGGTAATCAGGGCCACAGATGGATACTTATCCACATCAGGAAACACAACTGGGTTTAATTTAACTCTATAGGGAATAAATGCCAGGGGAACTCATTCCCCCAGGAGAATTGGGAGATGGATAAGTAATTTCTGTATTTGATTACTGAAATGCATTTATTATCTAGCATGGCTGTGATAACTGATTTTTTATATTTAATCACTATGACACAAAAATATATTTACTTTATCTGTTCACTTTGAAACTCATATGGGATATTAATCTCAGAATAAGCTGTAGAACATAAGTAACATTATGAAAACAGCAAGGCACACTGAAAGATTTTGAATGAAAATAATCTTTAATCCCCACATTACCCTATATTACATGTTTTCACATTTCTTTTCTTATTTCACTGAGGAAAATGGCAAAGAAAAAAGATGTAGAGATCATGTATTATATAATGAAGCTGCTTGGAAGTTTTGAGATTCTTCTTTAAAGAAGCTTTGAACATAGAAATATCCATCATAAAAGACATTTAAGAAGATTCACATAATGTAAATATCTGCAAATGAATATTGGTGATATTGTTTATTATTGCTCAATTTGGTAAAAAGCACCAGTGGTGACGTGATATTTGACTTGATTATACTTTATTTGTTTCTAATATTACTTTTCCTACATTACCGTCTTTCTGCTACCTTGTGAAACCTGTAGTTCATCTAAATCAGACTCCTGACAAATTTTGAGCATGTTACTTTCCATGATTTGGTCTGTGCTATTCCTTCAATAGATAGCTTGCTTCTAGTCCCATCTGCTAATCTCATTCCTACCGATTCTTAAAATATTTCACAAACTTTATAGCCCTATGCTGCCTTTCTAGCTCTTGGTACTATTTCTCTAGGGACTAAATTTCATGAAAAGAAGACCAGAGATTAAAAAAAAAATAAAAGCTCAGCTTGCAAAAGAAAAATCACTATGCTCTCTTCTCTCTCACTCCAAAAAGAAAAAAAAAAAAAAAGACACAGCAAGTATTAAAAGAAATAAAACCATAACATTACCAAGATGCAGCTAATCTGTTCACAATGAAACAAAAGAAAAGGCCAAATCATTGTCTTCACATGATTATATATCTGCAAATATTATCACATATCTTCAGAAATCATATTGTAGAAGTCAGGAATAAAGTTGTTTTTATGAGTAAGTTAAGACTTTTCACAAAATAGGCTCAAGGATTCACAAATTTAGAAGCTTATTATAAATAAGTGGCCCTGTTTCTTGTTTTTGTTTGCTGGTTTGTTTGTGTTTACTTTATCTCAGGAAACAAAAGTGATATTTTGTTTTTTCCACTATAATGGAGGCAGAGAAGTCACTTTTACATGCTCAATTCTAGAGCTTTTATTCTCATATTAATCATTTGAAATTAATCATGATGGTTCGTATTGTTATTGATGTTTTTGTGTTGTTTCATCCTGCTTAAAGGCTCTTAAAATGGCAATATGATACTCTTAAAGAGATACGCAAAGCATTATTGACCAGATTTTGCACTCTGGACTGACTGATGTGTGCTAATGGGATGCCAAGCTGATGAAAGGTATTAATCAGGAGCTGGGCATAAGCTAGTGGAGACAATAATGGAATCCATTAGTGTGATGGAGGTGGAAAGAATGAATCACATAGTGGGAGTCTGTACTCTAAAGAGACAATTATGTTCTGAGGATCTGATCAAAGCTGCAAGAATGTGCATTTTATGCTCTGCTTTTTGCCACATGTCTCTACTATCCTAACCATAACTGATGTGGTTAGGCACTGCTCCCTTCTCCAAAAGTAGGCTGGCCAGTGGCTTCTTACAATAACTTTGTTGAGTGAAAGTACTCAGTACTGATTGGTAACTATGGATCAGATGAGACATTTATCTGTTGGATTTTTTGTGTGAATAAAAACAATGAGACCAAGGCACAAAAGTTTCCTAGAAAAGATATATAAAAAATTATGAAGCTTTGGAAAACATGAGTGAGAAGCAATATGAAGCCGAGGGAAAGTGAGACAAGTTATTTAGAGGTGGCTGGAGGAGGATGAATGTTAGAGACAAGTCTCCATGGAAGTCTCCATGGAAGCAGAGCCTTAGTACAAAGACATGCTGAGGCACACTGTGTCCTGACACGTGGCCCTTTCATCCCTGGGGAGTCTGGGAATGAGGATAGTCCCATGAAACCCTTTACTTTCCTGAATATTCTTATCCATTAACTCAATGTGTGCTGTTCCTCTCTTCCCTGTCACTTAAAATAAAATATCCTAAGACTAAAATTTAATCTAACATTAAATGCTGCACCAGATCCAGCATAATGTACCATTACGTCAGTCAGTATGCTTGTTAATGAATAGCTATTCACTCATTCAATTAGAACCTGCTGCCTTACTCAGTAATAAAGAACCTACTGAAGACCATGAACAAATATAGGTTAAAAGTTTCAGGTTTTGTACTCAAAGCATAGAAGACAGATGGTGACATAAATACATACAGTGGGAAAGAGTAGTCTATTGAAAGTTGACATGGATTGTTATGGAAATACATAAAATAGAACACAAGTTCATCTGAGGAGTGATGGGAGCATTTTGGGGTGAGATGACATTTGAGCTGGTCTGAAAGGATGAATAGTAGTCACGCAGCTGAAGAAGGGGAATAAATGGTTTCAAGCAGAGGGCCCCCTGTAGAAAATCACAGAGACTTAAGAAAACATGGCATGATTTGGAAATGGCGAGGCATTTTACTGCTGGGAAGAAAAACAACTCAAAAAAGGTTGAATGGCATAAAAAGGCTTGATGGGTAATGAAGAACCATGGATGACAGTCCTGAATGTTATCCTTATGAAAAATCAGAAAGAAACACAAGGAAAGATGGGCTTATATGGAGGAGCATTTTTCTATATTGTTCATTAAGGGGAAGACATTACTAACTTTAACTAGAAACAAGTTAAATTAAAGCTTTGAAGATCTCATGTGAGATTATACCATCTTGCAAAAAATATTAGATATTTCATTTAATCTAATGGATGTATCTGTAAATTGTTAGCTAAAAAAATGCAAGTTCTGTTGAACGTAGAATTTATAAATAGGAAGACTACAGCATTTTTCAACTGTTCAAAGCATCTCAATTTGTGGTGTTCTATAGTGGTCGGTCACCCTAGAAGAGGTTTATACTTGGCTTCAGGGACTCAATCCCTCAATGTGTGTCAAATTTATAGGTACAGATGTGCATTTATAATATTATAAATGTTCATTGTCCCCAGCAAGGCTAAGAACCATACTGGGTTCAGCATTATGTTTAAGACAGAAACTTTCTCATTTTTCATATTTGGCCCTTCAAAAATTCTAGAATCCACTTCTGCAAGAAGCCCATTTCATTTGTAAGCAACACTGATTGCTAGGAAATAATTGTTTTGTCCTTTTGCATTTAATTTCTGTAAACAAAATAGACTTCCTTAAAATCATCCATGACCCAGTAGGGGTTCTTGAATCCTAGGTTAAGAATCATTGCTTCATTTTTTTCTTATCTTTTTACCTCAAATGTATAGAATTAGGTAATCTTCACCTCAGTTTTCAGCACATTATCATCATCATCAAATGGTGCAAGGGGCCTCTATTTTTATTGTTTATTGTGATGTGTTTCTCCTTTGCCTCCCTATTCCCAAACCTCCCACCCTGTTTGTTCTTAAATGAATGTACTTTCTTGAGTACAAGTTTTGTTTTATTTTTTATATAATTCTAATTTAAATAAATAGTATTTTCTTACAGATTTAATTTTAATATTTAATGTTTGATTGCTACTGTTTTAAATTATTTATAATGTTGCTTCATAAAAATCTAGGTATTTATTATTATTATGAAGAGCTCCCATTATGTACAAATCACAAGTTACTTAATTTTCATCCTAAGGATGAACACCAAGGTTGCCACTAATTCTTGCTACAGTGAAGTCCCTGTAGACCTATATGGAGTTTTGCTCCCAGAAATGGAGTTGTTGACACAAAAAGTGTACGTATAAGGTATATGAATTAATCTCTGGTGCTTTTATCTCCAGAATGGCGGCACCAGTTCATACTGCAACCTATTGTCCACTTTTAAGCAGTGGTTGAGGACACATTAAATTTATTAAGCCATTAATTCTCCAAAAAGGCATAAGACATGACCTCTAACCTCAAGATGTTACAAATTTTTCTATGCACAGAGATCTGAAAGCATGACTATATAATATGTAGAAGACAAGGTAGAAATGTTATAGAAGAGTGGGCAAACTATGGCCTGAGGGCCATATCTGGCCTACTCTATTTGTGTAAATAAAGCTTTATTGTAACATAGCCACATCTATTCATTTGTTACCTGTGGCTACGTATTTGCTACAATGGTGGAGTTGAATAAGTTGGGACAGAGAATGTTTGACTGAAAAAGCTGAAAATATTTGCCATTTGGTCCTTTGGAGAAAAAGCTTGCTCATCCTACATATGTGAATACAAAATATCCTCTATCATTCATATGCTAGAGCCTTCCACCCAGAAACTACTCCCAGAAAAACTAATTGCCAATGATTTCCTTTATTAAAAAACAATAATGATAAACATTTATGTATCATTTTATAGTTTGCAAAGTTATTTTTATATTCCAGTTTCCTTAATAAAATCATGTCATTATTTCACACCAAATTATTTTTCTATGAATTATGAGCCAACCATATTGCTTGACACTACAGAATCCCTAGTCCAATGTGAGAAAGTAGAAAAGAAAAAAACATTCTATTAATCTCAATTCTTCTATATCTATGTTAATCTTATTTTTTCCTTAGTACCACAGGAGAACTCCTAAGTCCTAAAGAATAGTAACATATTTGTGACGCATTCCTCATTTTCCTAAGCATTAAAGTGTTAAGATACCCACAGTGAAATATTAGTCTCACAATCTCTCACCTGCAATTCTGAAATTCAAAAATCAGTGAAAAAATGTGGGTGTGTTACTCAGTTAAGAGACAGTATATTTGGTTACGAGGTGCTACCCATGCTACTGTGGGGACATAACGTTAAGGCACATACACATAATACTACTTCTTATAATCCAAAATATTCTGAATTTTAAAATACATCTAGTTCTGAACTTTTTGAATATTCAGGTGTGATTTCTTGATATAGAAAAGAGAACAGAAGGAGAAATTACCCTTTTGACGTGTGTAGGGCAGGGGGGTGAAACTGTGAAAGGGTGGAATGCTCACCAGGTGCCCACGCAGAGACAGATTTCTCATGCAGTGATTAGGATATATAAAAATAAAAAAGTTATTTATTTTTCCAATAAAGAAAGAAGAGAGAGAGGGAAAGTGAGAGAGAGGGGCAGGGACTGGCCATGGCACACAGAGGCAGAAAGGAAGTGCCCAGTAGCGAGGCCAAGCGGCTTGCCATTTTTAAAGGGTAAAAATGGTGGGTTTTTTAACCTCTGCTTCTGCAGACTGATGACGGAAGAGGCTGTGAAGCTGTTGCAGGTGCTCTTTGGTTTTTTTTCCTCTTCTTTGTGAGGCCAGGTTATCTGAATCCTTGAAATGTGTTTCTGGCAAGAACCGAGGCACAGAGCTGCAGTGGGGAGATCACATCCCTACTGTCATCTTAGGGCTTTTTAAGCCTGAGAAAACTAAATTCTTAGAAATAATGAGTTAGGCCACAGGTGTTTTAATTAAACAAAACAAAGGGGGTAGTTGTGTTGTAAGTTTTCTCTTTAAAGGGGTAATTTGTGCTGTGAGTTTATTTCTGTTATTCTCTGTTAGATAGTTTATTTTCCTCTGTTAGATAGGTTATTCGTAAGGCTGCCTTTCAGGAGGTAGTACTGTGCCCTTTCTTTCTCACACCAACTACCTTCCCCACCTTCCCCACCCTCCATCCAACACTCACTCCTACAAACACTTATACATACACAGCAAAGGAAATCTTGACAAATAAATGGTAAAGGTCAGATTTAGAATGAGGATATGTTAAAAATTATCACTAGTTTGAGGATGATGAGATCAATTTTCAAAATCCATTAGAACATCCCCAAAGTTTCTTGATAAGAATGAAAAAAAATCACTTACTATATGCCAGGTGCCACACCATACACCAAGCACTTAAAGATGTGTGTCTCCAGCTGGAGTTGTTTCATATAGTTTGAGACTAGGATTACATTAATTACCCAACTGTAAACATGGACTATTAAAGAAAGATTCCCTGATTGGCACTGAGAAAACCTGAATTAAGTTGTGATTCTGCCACTGACTAGTTATGTAATTACCTGAGTCTTGATTTTATATGTCAGATTCATTCTATTCATTCATCCCCCCAAAATTTATTCAGTATGATAATCTACCATATAATGATAGATTTGTGCTATATGAACCCTAAAGCTTTTTCTAGCTCCAACACTTTCATGTTAAAAGGATTGTATGGTGAAACATGACATAACTATCACCCTAGAATCTTTAATGAATAGTTTGCCACATTTGTTTCACCATATCTATTTGTCCATTCTTCTATCCATCATTCTATCTTATTTTTTATGTCATCCTGTTTAACTTTGTGAGGTAGTTTGACGTCCACACAGATTGCACCTCAGGTAAGAATTCTCTGAGTTACTTCACTGTCTCCTTTAAGTTAAATAGTCGGTTCCTTATATACAAGACATTTAAGAAAAGTGTCACAGGAGCCACATATTATAGCTCCTTCTTCCAAGAAAATCAAGAATTGAGGAGATTGGGAAATGTAAAGAGTAAAAAGACAATTCATCTGAAGCACCATCAGTCAGTAGGGCCAGTAGGGGAGAAACAGCAGAGAATGTATATATGGATATACTGTACACACATATAGTTTGTTTGTTTTCATTGAGAAAAAGGGCTTAAATGATGTCACAGAAACATGCTTTTATTTATTTATTTTTTGCCGTGACCTTTAGATCTGAAATGAGTTGACACATACTGCTACAAAAGGCAATCTCTGGGATGCAAGATCTAATTTTACACTCACGATTTATACACTCTCCCTGTCCACTACCTACTCACAATTTGTCTTACATCTATATTTACCTATTCAGGGGTTTCTCTAAATAGTTTTATGAGATCACATTAATTAATCAATACCCATTTGAGGTAAGCTCATTACCATTTCTACACTTGAGGAGGCAAATGTAAAAAGGTTAAGTAGAGACATAGCCAAGGTCACCTCACTTGAAATTAAAAGAGAACATTTTATATTTGTTGCACTGACATGCTTCTATAATCCCTATTCTAAATGCATAGCTGTTTTACTGAGAAAGAATTAAAATCCAGATTTTAACCAAACATTCTCAGCATACGATTTATAATACCTGGGCTTGCAGACAATTTAAGAAATTTGAGAAAAGAGACTGAAACATGTAGCAGGAACCTGAAGGACCCTAAGATAGGACCTTTAAAAGCTTTAGGCAAGTGAACTGACTGAAAATGGGGATGTATTGAACTTCCATCCTTTGAAAACTCTTCCTTTTTTATTTTTGGAGTACTATCAACTACATGGTAGTTGGAAGAGCTCATCTCTTTTTCTATCTCCTAAAATATGAAGTGATATTCATTTCCCAGCTGTGAGGGCAGATCAGCTGTGGGCACATAAGCTATGGCCAAGCAAGTGTATCCACTCCAGATGCTGAATTCCAGATATTGAAGCAATAATAACAAAAAAAGAATGACTGTGAGGACGAATTTCTGGGGACAGTGGTGGTGGTGGTATTTGCAAACAGTTGCTAAGGCTCAATGGTTAAGACTGCATCATCCAGTGTCTAGAGCTGACAGAAATGCTGGAGTAAAATATACTGTTCTGCAGGAAGGATGGGAATATCATCAATAAGGCCTAAAGTACGTTTTTGGCCAAGGAACAGATATTCAACTAACTGTCTTTTATTCCTTGTCATTTTCTTAGCCTGTTTGGTTTACTTTTCCCTTGATATTATAAGCCATTTAATATTGCTTTAATAAACCAATATTCATAATCTACTTAAATCAGTCTGTGTAAATTTCTGTTAATTATTCTAAAAATTCTGTTTGATAAGGGAGTTGAAATAAATAGTAGTTTCAGACAAAAACCTTCAGAAAAATAGTGGGTATATTAGTTTTCTGTGACTGCCGTAAGAGACTTCCACAAATTTAGCAACTTAAAACAATATCCAGCTGGGCGGAGTGGCTCATGCCTGTAATTCCAGAGCTTTGGGAGACCTAGGTAGGAAGGTCAGGTAAGGCCAGGAGTTGGAAACCAGCCTGTGCAACATAAAACATAGTGAGACCCCATCTCTAAAAATAATAATAATAATAAATTAGCCAGGGTGTAGTGGCACACACCTATAGTCCCAGCTGCTTGGGAGGCTGAGGTGGGACAACTGCTTGGTCCTACGAGTTCGAGGTTACAGTGAGCTATGATTGTGCCACCACACTCGAGCAGCCTGGGTGACAGAGTGAGACCCTGTTTCTAAAATAAAAACCCATCTATCATCTCATTATCTCACAGTTCTATAGGTCAGAAGTCCTGGTGCAGCATGGCTCAGTCTGGGCCTCTCTACAGAGTTTCATGATGCTGAAATGAAAGTGTTGGCAGTGCTGCTTTCCTTTCTGAAGGCTCTGAGGGTCAATCTGCTTTCAAGCTTGTTCAGGTTATTGACCAAATTAAGTTCCGTGAAGTTGTAGAGCCAAGGTTCCCATGTCCTTTCTGGTGTTCACTGGGGGATTAGTCTTTGCTCCTAGGAGCTGTCTGCATTCCTTCTCTTGCTTTCCATGTGGTCTCCCTTCAGCAACAGTGGGTAAAATTCCCCTCACATTTCAAGTCTCTTTAGCTTCTCCCCCTACGTCTGTCTTACTCTGGATAAAGTTCTCTGCTTTTAGAGCTCATATATACTAAGACCACTTGGAAAATCTAAGTTATCTCCCTATTTTAATCTAAATTATATCTGCAAAGTCCCTGTTCCCATGAGACATAATATATTCATAGGATCCAGGGCTTAGATGTGGACGTGTGGGGGCCATTCTGCCCAACACAATGGGGTTCAGAGATCTATTATGTGGCTCAGGACTGAAGAGGGTAGAAAAGGAGAGGCTCTGGAGGTCCATGGCCTTCAGGAGCAAAGTTTATTACATTAGCACTAATGGTTATCTGGAATGAAATGCTTATGGAACACAAGGTTTTAAGATGAGCAAGAAACAGATGCCTAACAGAATGAATGATGGAAAAATTTAAGACCTCTGAGATAAGCTGGCTTCTTCTAACGGCCCTGTAAAGCTTAATGAAATAGAATAATTATAAGAGTTTCCTTAATTCTGGCTCAAGGCATAAATAAGAACTAAATAAGTTTCTTTAAATTTGTTAAAGAAATTTTTTATACCTTTTGAAACTAAAGAAATGAGGTAGCTAAAATCTAAGTGTGAAGCTTGATTGTTAAGGTTGCCTAGTTATAATGTCAATTGAGTTTACAGGTTACTTTTTTTTTTAAGACAATAATTACAAAAGAATGAGTCCTCGAAAATTGAAATGGAAATATACAGGAAGAGTGAGAACATATCCAACTACCCCAAATTTTCAATGCCTTGTCAACTAAAATAATTCCTTACTTTAAGACCTTGATTGAGATAATCACTTTGCAAAGAGAATCACTTTTCTAAATATGCCTCATGTTTTCTAAACATGCCTCAACTATGTGGTCCCTTTGTCAGATTCCACTGTGGTGTGTGTGTATATGTATGTGGGGGAATGTTGGAAGGTGGCGGTGGATGTATGTGGGTGCATGTAGGTCAGTAAAGTCCACATCAGATGGAGCAATATTCACACTAAAAGAATTACAAGACATTGATAATTACAGTAAAAATCAGAATACATGTGAAAATTATTTTCGAAAGGGTTAAATTATGTAGAGGAAAATGCAATGTTAGACTGGGTTTTGTTTATTGAAATGTTACCAGAGATTCTAGATTCAATGTTCTAAGTTAAGCAGCTTAAATTATTTCTAATTGGCAGCTTGATTGACTGAAACCTGGACTCATTATTGACCAACTCTAAATGAATTTTAAATACCAAAAATTCATTGGTATATTGCAGAAAGAGGGATTCAAAAATTTAGATGCTGAAGCAGAGCTATCATGAAAAGCACCTTTGTTAGATCTAGAGGACCAGGATGTTTGAAATTCATTTTAGTGGCTATTCTCTGTATGCTCCTTTGTATTTAAAATGGACTGCTTCATTTATCGATGTGAATTTGAACAGGTTTTTTAGTCTCTATGGGAGGGTGGTGTAGTAGTAGTGACCTCATAGGGATGTTATAAGGATGATATACAAATAAATATTTGTAAAACACATAAAACAGTGACTTACATATTAAGCATTACTTAAGAGTTTTTAAATGAAATAAAGCTTTGGACATCTGCTTCAGGTCAAAATAGAGTAATAAGAACAAAATATATCCTCTCACCTAGAAAAACTAAAATATTAGGTAAAAATATACAAAAGAACTTATATTCAAGTCACTGAAAAGCAAGCAATGAAAGATAGCACTACCTGAGAAATTGGAAACAAACTAGGTAGAGTACTGTGGTTGCCTCAGCAGACTGCCTAAAAAAAGATTCCAGGCCATGGTCCAGGAAGGGCATCCCAGGAAGAGCCAGGCAGACTCTTTCCATCGAGGAGTCAGAGCTGTGAATCTGGAGAAGACAAGGTGGCTGGAATTTGCAGGTCAAAGTGTTGGAGAGAAGAGAAATACACACAAACAAAATTCCAGAGAACTACAGAAGGTCATCCTCTAATATTTAGTTGAATAATGATCAGCACGTTTAGGTAAGGAAACTATTCTAGGCTGCTGAAAGACACAGCTGAAAATATTGCAGGGAAGAGTTCTAGAAGCTCACACAAAGGAGCAGAAAAATGATAAAAGATAGAAACATATCTACATAAAGGAATAAAGAGTGCCAGAAGTGATTAATATGTGATGAATTATAAAACCTTTTGCTTATTATTTTAATCTTCTGCATAGATAATTGTTTAAAGCAAAACCAGCAATAATTTATAGGGATTCTATAACATATATAGGGGTAAATATATAATAACATAAAGGCTTAGAGAGGAAAAATTAAAGTACACAATTGTAAAGTTTTCATACTATACGTGAAGTAGTATAATATAACCTGAAGGTAAAAAGTGATAAGATAAATATATATCACATAAACACTAAAGCAATCACTTAAATAAAGCAGTAAAGATAGCTAGTAAGTTAACAGGGGACATAAAAGACAATCAGAAAAAGGCTCAATGCAAACCCAGGTGCGGTAATTTACACCTATAATTCTAGTACTCTGGGAGGCCAAGGTGGGAGGATTGCTTGAGCTCAGGAGTTTGAAACTAGCCCGAGCAAGAGGGAGACCCCATCACTTCCAAAAATAGGAAAATTAGCCAGGTGTGGTGGCATGTGCTATAGGCCTAGCTACTCAGGAGGCTGAGGTAGGAGGATTACTTGAACCCAAGAATTTGAAGTTACAGTAAGCTACAAGGAGCCCATTGCACTCTCCCCAGAGGGACAAAGTGAGACTCTGTTTCAAAAAAGTAAAAAAAAAAAAAAAAAAAAAAAAAAAGACTCAATCCAAAAGAAATAGAAAGGAAGAGAAAAGAATAATAGATAAAACTAAATATAAGATTGTAAACTCTTGCTGCTGTTTACATTTCCACATAATATTTTTTAGACTTGAACATTTATTTATGTTCTTCTTGCTTACTAGTATAAAAGATTCAGAGTGAGTGAACACAATCCAAATATATACATCAACTACACTGTTTACTATATATAGTTTCATAAGAAGCTTTTCTTGAATTTCTAGTGTTTGGCCCACCATGTAAGAAGCTTAGAATTCACCACTCCCTCCAATTCTAACAAAAAGTGAACAAATTGAACAAACTAAAAAAGCAAAAACTCTTCTTAGATATATAAGAAATATCAGGTGAAAAGGCAAATCATTGCTCCCAAAATTAGAAAGACCAACAGGTGCATGAAGAGAATCACAAATTACTGGATTCAAAAGCTAAAATAAAAGTAGAAATCAACCGTAACAGAAATTCACATTTCTACACAAAAACGTGGAAATTAAACAACCTCCTACTAAATGATTACTTCATAAATGAAGAAATCAAGATGGAAATAAAAAAAATTCTATGAAGAAAATAACAATGGAGAGACAAGTTATCAAATCCTCTGGGGCACAGCTAAAGCAGTTCTGAGAGGAAAGTTTATCTCCATAAATGCCTATAACCAAAAGTCAAAAAGATCACAAATAGATAATCTAATGAAACGACTCAAAGAGCTGGAAAAAGAAGAACAGACCAGCCCCAAATCCAGCAGAAGAAGTGAAATCAACAAGATCAAATCAGAACTAAACAAAATTGAAAACAGGGAAGCTATTCAGGAGATTAATAAAACAAAAAGTTGGTTCTTTGAAAAAATAAACAAAATTGATACGCCACTGGCTAAACTAATGAAAGGCAGAAAAGAGAAATCTCTAATAAGCTCCATAAGGAACAAAAAAGGAGACATCACAACTGACCCCAAAGATATACAAGATGTAATTTATGAGTACTACAAAAATCTTTATTCACACAAATTGGAAAATGTGGAAGAAATGGACAAATTTCTAGAAACACACAGCCTCCCTAGACTCAACCAGGAAGAAATAGATTCCCTGAACAGACCAATCTCAACAGCCGAAATAGAAGAAACGGCAATTAAAAATCTCCCTAAAAAGAAAATTCCTGGTCCAGATGGTTTCACACCTGAATTTTACCACACTTACAAAGAAGAACTAGTACCTATCTTGCAGAAACTATTCCACAACATCAAGAAGAACGGAAACCTCCCCGACACCTTTTATGAAGCGAATATTACTCTGATACCAAAACCAGGAAAGGATGCAACAAAAAAAGAAAACTATAGACCAATATCCCTAATGAATATAGATGCAAAAAATTTCAACAAAATCTTAGCTAACCCAATCCAGACGCTTATCAAATAATAATCCATCATGACCAAGTGTGCTTCATCCCCGGGATGCAGGGATGGTTCAACATACGTAAATCTATAAATGCAATTCACCACATAAACAGAAGCAAAAACAAAGACCACATGATTCTTTCAATAGACACAGAAAAAGCTTTTGACAAAATTCAACACCCTTTCATGATACGAACACTTAATAAAATGGGCATAGAAGGAACATACCTAAAAATGATACAAGCCATATATGACAGACCCATAGCCAACATCATACTGAATAGGGAAAAATTGAAAGCATTCCCACTTAGAACTGGAACCAGACAAGGCTGCCCACTATCTCCACTTCTATTCAACATAGTGCTGGAAGTCCTGGCTACAGCAATCAGACAGGAAAGTGGCATCAAAGGTATCCAAATAGGGGCAGAAGAGATCAAACTTTCACTGTTTGCTGATGATATGATATTATATTTAGAAAATCCCAAAGATTCAACCAAGAAACTCCTGGAACTGATAAATGAATTTAGTAAAGTCTCAGGATACAAAATCAATACACAGAAGTCAGAGGCATTCATATACGCCAACAACAATCAAATTGAGAACCAAACCAAAGACTCAATTCCCTTCACAATAGCAACAAAGAAATTAAAGTACCGAGGAATATACTTAACTAAGGAAGTAAAAGACCTCTACAGGGAGAACTATGAAACACTGAGGAAGGAAATAGCAGAGGATGTAAACAGATGGAAATCCATTCCATGCTCGTGGATCAGCAGACTCAACATCGTTAAAATGTCTATATTACCCAAACTGATCTACAGATTCAATGCAATATCTATTAAAATCCCATCAGCATTCTTCACAGATATACAAAAAATAATTTTATGCTTCGTATGGAACCAAAGAAGACCCCGAATATCAAGAGCAATTCTAGGCAACAAAAACAAAATGGGAGGTATTAATATGCCAGATATCAAACTATACTACAAAGCTGTAGTAATTAAAACAATCTGGTATTGGCACAAAAATAGGAATATTGACCAGTGGAACAGATCTGAGAATCCTGGTATAAAACCATCCTCATATAGCCATCTAATCTTTGACAAAGCTGACAAAAACTTATGCTGGGGAAAAGAATCCCTTTTCAATAAATGGTGCTGGGGAAACTGGATAGCCACTTGTAGAAGGCTAAAGCAGGACTCACACCTTTCACCTCTCACAAAAATCAACTCATGCTGGATAACAGACTTAAACCTAAGGTACAAAACTATTAGAATTCTAGAGGAAAATGTTGGAAACACTCTC
>VSMD01103523.1:0-10790 GCA_008750895.1 Mirza zaza | reverse complement strand
TTTTTAGACACAGTCTCACTTTGTTGCTCAGGCTAGAGTGAGTGCCGTGGCGTCAGCCTAGCTCACAGCAACCTCAAACTCCTGGGCTCAAGCAATCCTGCTGCCTCAGCCTCCTGAGTAGCTGAGACTACAGGCATGCACCACCATGCCCGGCTAATTTTTTCTATATATATTAGTTGGCCAATTAATTTCTTTCTGTTTATAGTAGAGACAGGGTCTCACTCTTGCTCAGGCTGGTTTCAAACTCCTGACCTTGAGCAATCCGCCCGCCTCGGCCTCCCAGAGTGCTAGGATTACAGGCGTGAGCCACCACGCCCGGCCTGTTTTCACTTTTTGACTATTAGGAATAATGCTGCTATGAACACTGTATACAATTTTTTATGTGGACATATATTTTCAGTTCTCTTGGATACCTAGGAGTAAAATTGCTGAATCATATGGTAACTGTATTTTTAATGTTTTGAGGAATTGCCAAACTTTTAAAAAGTGACTGCATCATTTTACAATCCCACCAAAATGCATGTGCATTCTAATTTCTCCATATTCTCACCAACACTTGTTATTGTTTGTCTTGATTATCGCCATCCTAATGATCATTAAAGTGATATCTCATTGTAGTTTTGATTTGTACTTCCCTAATGACTAATGATGTTGAGTATCTTTTCATGCACTTGTTGGCCATTTGTATAATACATCATCTTTGGGGAAATGACTGTTCAGATCCTTTGTTGGTTTTTTGTTTTGTATTTTATTTTCTGTTTGTTTTTTAAAAAAATTTATAAAGTTAATTCTTCTTTAATTTGATTTCATTTTTTTCCTTTCTCCTAAAATGACAGAGCTTTAGTTTTTTATTTTTTAAATTAGAGATAGGATCTTATTCTGTCACCCTGACTAGAGTATAGTGGCCTGATCATAACTCACTGTAATCTCAAATTCCTGAGCTCATCTTTGCTCATTTTTGAATTGTCTTCTTATTATTGGGTTGTAAGAGTTCCTTATATATTCTGGATACAAGTCACTTATCAGTTATATAATTTGCAGATTTTTTTGTCATTCTGTGGGTTGTCTCTTCATTTTCTTAGTGATATCATTTGCATACAAAAGTTTTTAATATTAACATAGTCCAGGCTATCTCTTTTTTCTTTGGTTGCTTGTGCTTTAGGTGTTATATCTAAGAAACCATTACCTAACCCAAGGTCACGAAGATTTACTCCTGTGTTCTTCTATGAGTTTTATAGTTTAGCTCCAACATTTAGGTTATGATCCATTTTAGAGTTAATTTTTACATATTGAATGAGGTAGGGGTCCAACTTCATTCCTTTTCATGTGGATATGTCTTCTGTTTTTAAGGTAACAAGAATGTGGTAACCAGAGAGCACTTGGATCGTATGAAGAATAGCTGCATTGTTTGTAACATGGGACATTCCAACACAGAGATTGATGTGGTAAGGTCAAGTGGCTCATTATTGGGAGCTTTGTTTCCCTCTCCTTCCCAAGAAACAAACTGAAAGAGGAAAGAGCAGGGTCACCAGCCATCCTAAACATAACTTTCCTGGCAGAGTTGTCCATATCTGTTCACTTATGTGCCCTATAGCTGTGCTTATAGATACTATAATGGTCTTCATCTTAATTTAGTCATTTCAAGTTATTATCTTCCTCCTCCCAAGCTTGATATCTACTTACAATGTAAGCCATTTTATCTCTACATTTAGGATTGAAAGCAGGGTAAACTCAAAACTACAAAAAGGATACAATGAATGTGAGTCAGTATAGCAGTCGGTATTTGGGGGGTGTTTGGCTTTACCATAAAGATGAAGATAAGTAGGTTGGTCCAAGGAAACAAGTCAAGGAAAAAAAATCTATGTGCTGGGATGATTGTGTTGCTTAAGATTGACTGCCTGTCAAATGCTACGGTTTTTTCTTTCTCTCCCTGTCACTGGGCTAGGTCTCTCCTTAACATATTTTCCAAACTGTAGTAATTGGGTCTGTAGATGTCAAATCAATGCAGTGCCATTGTGTAGTGGCATGTCGTCCTCATACCTAGAAAATCTACACTTTGGTCCTCTAATTTGATTACATTCACTCTAAAATTTTCCAATCCAAAATTGCACTTGGTCCTAATAAGTTGCCCAAGTAATAGTTACTAGAAGTGTTATTTATTTCTTTTCAGACTTACCAAAATATTTCTCAGTGTGACTTTCACTCTGGTTTTAAATTTTTATGGCATTTTTCTGGCACACTTGTATTTTTCTCTGGGTAACTGGGTCAAGCAAAGCATGCTTTAATCTCCATGGAGGGCTGTTCTCACTGAGTTTCACCATTGCCAGATAAGGATCAGTTGATATATTGAGAGCCTGTTTGAAAATATCTATTTTATATGGTTTCTCTTTTTAACTCTGTGCTCTATTCTTCTATTATTAAAAATATCTGGCAAAACAACCTACCAAAGCCTATTTGTACCCTGGGTGTTTGACTCATTACTCTATCGTACCATGATTTTGCTTATAATGAATAATTTAGTTGGTAGTTGGGTGTTTTCCCCCTTAAGTTTCACTTATATGCCATACTGCCCCTTTGCTAAATAGCCAAAGATATTAGTATTTCTAAACCTGTCTAGCATTTGATTGTCCTTTCCTGGATTAATCTGCTTATAGAGCCTTCAAAGGGGAAAAGCCTGAAGGGAAGTATGTGTGCCATGCCATAGGCCCCAATGAGAAATCTTCAGAGTAGGGGAAGGGAGAAAGAATTTTCCCTTCTAAACCCTCAAACAGCTCTGAAATAAAAAATAACTCCAGATATAATCATGTACCTTTCATATTTTTACTTTATCTCATTTCATCTTCTTGACCATTCCATGAGGCATTATTCTTATTCTTAATTTTCAATTGGAAAACTATGAAGTTAAGTATATTGTCAGTCATATAATTAATCCAAAATGAAAATGGAACATAAAATCCAGGTTTTTTGACTCATAGTCTAGTTTTATTTTGTTTTGTTTTGTTTTCCTATATATTTTATAATTACCTCCTAATGACTTGTGGATTAACTTTAACTTCAAATTATGATGGTAATTTCTCCTTCAAATGCAGCCTAGACATAAATAATCTCTCAGAATAAAGACCAGAAGACTCTTGACCTTCAATCACAAATATTTTTTTTGTGTGACTGCTATATGCCAGGTATTGGTCTAGATGCTTAGAGTCAGTGAACAAAACAGGCAAAGATTCCTGCCATCATGGAGCGTATATTTTAACGAGAAGAAAGACAATAAACATAATAAATTTTAACTAAAATTTATACTATGTTAGAAGGCAGAAGCACCAGAAAAAAAAGAAAAAGTAGAGAATGGTAAGGGGAATCTAGCACTGTATGGCAATTTTAAATATAGGGATCAAATTGTGAGCCTTATTTAAGAAGGTGATGTTTGAGCAGCCTTGAAGGAATTAGGCGTGTGCATTTTTGGTGAAGAGCATTTTAGAAGAGAGAAAAGCCAGTACACAGGCTCTCAGGCAAGAGTGTGCCTGGGCACACTGTTTGAGGAACAAGGTGGCTGATGTGCTTGGAGTAGAATGAGCACAGGACAGGGAAGAGTAGAAGATGAGGTCAGAGAGGTCACAGGCCAGATCTTACAGGGCCTCGTAGCCTATCATAAGAACTCTGGATTATGTTCTAAGAGAAATAGGGAGCCATTGTAGGGTTTGTAACAACCTGACTTAATGTTTTAAAAGAATGACTTTTATTTAAAAGGATCATCCTGGCTGCTGTGTTGAGACTAGACCTAGTTTTGCAGGTGTTGCCAGGTTGACCACATAACTACTACTGACATGAGCCAGGGGCCAGCTCTCACTTCTCTTTGTGTCCTTGTTATCAAAAGGTATATGGCTAAGCTAAATGGTCCAGAAAGAGAAATGCTCAGAAGGGATTTTGAAAGTTAAATTATTCAACCTTTGGTGGTATGTGAAATGAAATGCAAGGAAACAGCAAATTCAACTAATAATTGAAACCAGAATATTCATTCACTATTTAGCATATTTATATTGAATACCTGCTCTGCTCTGGGCCAAGTACTAATTGGCTGAAGAAATAGCAGAGAACACATCCTGGCTCTCATTGAGCTTATATTCTAGTGTGGGAGACAGACAATAAGCAAATAATAGATGGTTATTGTCAATTAGTACTTAGTATTGAAAAAACACAGCAAGGTGAGGACATTGAGGATGCTATTCTAGTTTAAGTGGTCAAGGAAGTCTCTTTAAGGAGATGACATTTGAAAAAAACCTGAATGAAATGAAGAAGCTAGCCATCTGAGCCTTCTATTCAGAGACAATGGCCAGTAAAAGACCCTGAGGTAAACACCCACTCTGTGTGTTTGAGGAAGAGATAAGGAGCCATGGGGGAGGCACTTTGGGCAAGGGGGTGAGGAGAAGAGGTAGTTCAAGGAGGTGGTGGGCTACATAGAATGTTATAGGCTATCATAAGGACTTTAGGTTTTATTTTGAATATGAGGGAAGCCATTGGAAGATTTTAAGTAAACGAGTGACAAAATCTGACTTAGATTTTTAAAAATTACTCTGGCTTTTGTATTTAAAAAACACTCTAGAACTTTAGTAGTGATAGGAACAATAGGAAGGTCTTTCAGTATTTCTGATAATAGGAGGTGGAGGCTTAGATTAAATGGGCAAGCTGTGAAGGTAATAAAATGATATGCTGTGACCAATGGGATTTGCTAAGTGGATTGGATGCAGGGTGTGTGAAAAAGAGAGGAGAATCACTATAAGTCAACTCAGTAAAACTGTGTAGCAGAATAATTTGGCAAGTATTTACCCAGATATTTTGAGTGATTAAAAATTTAAGGTTTCTTTGAGCTGAGGACGGTGGGTGGCACCTGAAGTCCCAGCTACTTGGAAAGCTGAGGCCGGAGAATCGCTTGAGCCCAATGGTTGGAGAACAGCCTAGGCAATAAGTGAGATCCTGTCTCCTAAAAAAAGAAAAAAAAATTAAGGTTTTGGGGGATTTTTTTTAGAAAGAATTTATAGTTTTACTTAACCTTGAAATGTTGTCTACTACACATTTAGGAAGGAATAGCTCATCAAAAGAGTAGGTCATTTAGAAAGGTTCATTTTTTTCTGAGAAATATTAATGCTGTGAGTACTTAGGGAACCTGTTTTAGGGATTATGCTCTCAGCTGCCTTTCAGCCATGTCTTTCTTTTACATGTTTCTTTTCTCTTGAAAGCAGACCTGTTTACCCATATGCATCACACAGAAGGCCTGTATGATTATAAGCTTCACAATTCAAGTGGTTAAACCATTATGTACACAGGCTTTAAAAGTTTTTCCAGCCAAAGAATGATTTAACCTGAGACTTGCTATTACCTCCATGTTTTACTAGGACTAGAACCACAGTGTTCTCCCTGAAAAATAAAACCAAAAAACTGATAAGCACTGTTCCAAATCATATGAGACCAATTTGTGCGAGCACAATAACTGGCTAATTTATGGGATGTCTGAGAAGGTAGTCTGCACAGGGAACCCTTTTCCTGATAGATTGCTCAGTGACTGTAAATCACAGTGAAGACAGTTGGATATCTTTAAGGGAGATTCTTGTCAAGCTGTGCCAGCTGTAGGGTAGGAAACCGTTTTTCTCTTGAGGAATGTAACTGCCAAATAGATCTTAATAGTCAGGTTGTTGGAGTGAACAGTGGTAGAGATAAGTTAACCAGATCTCTCTTCAAACTCCTTTTATAAACTTACCCTCAGGGATTTTGTCTGCAACATATAGCCATTCTAGTGCTCTAGTAAGCTGCTTCTACTAAGCATTGATTATTTTCTTATGTTCGTAAGAAGTGTCCTTTCTTTGATTCCATAATATCTTTCTTCCCAAGGAATATGTCATAAGACAGGAGACTCCTGGTGTTAGTCTTTGCTCCCAGTCACCAAGATTGCTTGTCCTCTGAAGATTATAGGTGTGAAACACTAAAAACCTGACATACTTTATAATCCTGTCATCTCAATAAATGCCAGTGTTACCAGTTAGTATTTCTTAGCTATTTCCACTGGCTAAGGGATTTTATCTTGTATATCCACCATAACTTCTCAAAATGGTCTGTTTGCTTAAATTCTTCTGAACTCTATTTACAGTGTTTATAAAATTTCTTTTTAAAATTCTAATTTTAAAGTAGTAATTGCATAGTTTAAAATTCAACCACTGTAAATATGTTGACAGCAAGAAGTTAAAAATTTACAAAATTGAGGTTATGTTGTTCTGCAACTTGATTTTTTCACTTAACAATAGAGAATGGTTTTCATGTTAACATATATAGATCTACTTTTTTAAAGGGTTGCATAATATTCCATTGTATGGAGTCATGATTTACTTAGCCATTCCCTTGTTGATGTAGATTTTTTGCTATTATTAATACAAATAATGCTAAATTGAACGTTCTTGGACACTTACATTTCTGAACTTGAACAAGAGTTTCTATATGATAGAACCCTAAAGGTGAAACCGATTGGTCAAAGATTAGGTACATATAAAATTTTGTTAGTTACTGCCAAATTGCCCTCTAGAAAGGTTGAACTAGTTTATGAAACTTGATATCTCAAGAAATTTTGTTTCCCATCTACCTAATAAAGAAATAGTTCAGACAATTAATACAGTTCTGAAAACACTGAAATATAATTATATGTTTGTCTTTCCCACTAGATTGGTACTTTCTAGGAGACAGGGACCATGAATTTCTAAACATTAATTGAGCACCCCAGTGTATTCTTAGATAGACTTTGGGAATACACAAATGAAAAGAAAGTGCTGTTCTTGTTCATAAATAGCTTGCAGTATAGTAAAGGAATCCACAGTCTTATCTATATTCATATCCTTTACCACAATGCCTAGAATATGGTAAGTACGCAGTATGTGATTATTGTGTAACCAAAGTGTTTCCCTTTATTTGTCAGAAAACTATCTGACAGAACTTCTCAGTTTTATGAAATGAATCAGTGGGTAGTTTTGGAGTATGAATTCCCTTTCTATTTTAGGCATTACCTATTGGAAGAAAGAAGTTGTTGTCTTAAGTCTGTACCCTGTGACTGTTATTTGATTGCTACCATTAATAAATTTAACGTTTTTTCTCTTGTTCTCTGAGTATACAATATACAGAAATGGAAGGAGGGTGAGCCATTGGGAGCTTTACTCTACCATTAAGCATTTCTTTAAAGGCTACCTCACATTTGCACTTAGGTCACAAAGCTTCTGTAACTTTAGGGTGAACCACCATCATTGAGAAGGTGGAACTTGGGACATTGGGACATGAGGGCAGAACCTTGGGCCCCAGCATGCTGGTTAGGACATTCAGCCTTCTTTTACTAATCCCACTGAGCTTGGATTGTCCTATTCTGTGTCTCTTCAGCACTTATGTATTCAGTTTGCACTGTATTAATTTGCACTTGTTTGCATGTTGCTTTGTAAGTATTTTAAAGGCTTTTTTTCCTCTCACATATGTATTGTTTTCCAACTAAAGTGCAAGCTTTTTGAAGGCAGAAACCATGTCTTTGGTTTCTTTTGTATTTCCCATAGCACCTTTTACTGTGAGAGTGGGCATACGGTATATGTTGTGGAATGACATCCTGAGTGATCCCTCCCTGGCTGGGCCTAAGATTAAATTCCCTGAAATGGAACAGTCCTAACCAACCCAGGACAGGTATTCTCCATCTGGCATGTTGGTTGCTCCTTTCAACTTGCTATTTGAAATGGCTCCCTTCAACATCTTTTTGTCCCCAAAGTGGGACTTGCCATGGCTGATGACATGCTTGCTGAATGTGTTCCAGGCGAGTCTGCGGACACCAGAACTGACCTGGGAGCGAGTGAGATCCCAAGTTGACCATGTGATATGGCCTGATGGCAAGAGGATAGTACTGCTGGCAGAGGTAAGACAGGCTGCCATAAGATACTCCCCTTAACAGGAGAGACTGCAGTACCAGGGTCCCTTCTCCTCATGTTCTCCCATACTTTCAACTCTTTCTTTTAAGTACAAGTTTGACTACTTTACCAGAAGATTTTGCTTCTAATTGTGAAAGATCTTCTTAGCAATTAAGAAACTATTTTGGTTCCTCATTTTTCACCAATTATCCTGTCTCTCCATGTCACTCCACAGGTTGAGTCAGATAATGACTATTACTGTGGAATGAATTCACAGATAGAACCAATGCCACTTTGAGTGATGCTTACAAAGAGATAATGTCATTTGTGGGATGGTTTAATCAGTGAGCACAAAATAGATAGATATTTCTGACTGTAACTAAGACTATCTTGGGCAAGCTCTGAGAAAATCATGTCTTTGCTGATAGAATCCCTGTTCTTGAGTGTTCATTCCCTTGAATTGAGCCAGATGTGTAGTAGGTACCCAGCTATATATTGGTTGCTTGATTGCTATTTCCCCATCCTGGCTTCTTCTTCTTCACACTTATTCTTGACATTCATTTCACTTAGCCTTCCGTGTCAATATTTGACCACTTTTCCTTTCTTGAAAGCACCTCTTCTCTAGTCCTGGATTCCTGACAGCTGTTCTCCATGTTCTTGCCTTGAAGCTTTCTCATCCTCAGGGAAAGTTATCAAAATAACAAGAAAGATAATACTTTTTTCAGTTTTTGATTTTCAGTCAGTTTTTCTTTTTTTTATATTAAAGAAACTGAATATGAAAACGGAAAGATATACTGTCTTTAGCTAGGGGTCCAAAAAGCTTCAGCGTCCTTACTATTCTCTTCGCCTTTTTTTACCTTATGTCACCTTGTCAAATACTTTAGGGCATCTATAAAGGAAGTGAACTGTTTCTTCACAAGGAAGGAGTGTCTATGGGTAGATGGGCATGTTGTTAAATATGCATTAGTAACTTTGATGTCAGCCCACTGTCTGGCAACTTATTTCTAGTTGTCCTGGGAGGTCCCACTTAGTAATTTTGGTGACAAAAGCATGCACCGCAGGTGTTTTTGGCTATATAGTTTAGCAAAAAAGGTGATTAGGCTTCCTAGGAAACAAAATAGGAAAGGGTGGCATTGGGGACAGTTTCCAGCCCTTCTGCTGTCTGAATCACCCACTCAGCATATTAGGCTGCCTTGAATTCAGGAGAACCAAACTGAAGAAGAAGCACAAAAATCATCACAGCTTCCTAAATCCAACAATACTTCCCCTCGCATCCTGGAGAGATCACCCCTGGATTTAACTAGATCGTTGCTTATTTTAGGACAGTCTTTCAAAAAATGCTAATCCTCTGAAGGAGGATATTATGCTAGAGAGAGTAGAAAATTCAAGAGAAATATACCCATCTTTGTCATAAGTTTCAGTGTCATGTGACCATCTGTATTCCTTTTTTACATAATTCCAGAAATCTTTTAGCTATTACTCTGATCAAATTTTCCAGCATTTTTAGTGGTTTCATTTAAATGTCAGTTTCTATTTATCAAATACCTTTTTATCCCGCAATGTCAGTTGGGAAGTGTTTGGAAAATGGCAGTCACACTCTTCCCTCACCCCTCAAAGGCTAGCAACTTTGTCCTAACCCCATTTGTATCTTCACTTTTGATCACTAGGGCCGTCTGCTGAACCTAAGCTGCTCCACAGTGCCTACATTTGTGCTCTCAATCACCGCTACTACTCAGGTAAGGCCTCCAGAATGGAGCAGCAGTGGGCTGGAGAGGGTCCTCGGACCAGCCTGGTTTCATTTGATGGGGGGTAGATTGCCAAGAATGACACTTCCGCATCCCTCTCTCTGCTTTTCTAGGCTCTCGCCTTGATAGAGCTTTACAATGCTCCTGAGGGACGCTATAAGCAGGATGTCTACCTGTTGCCCAAGAAAATGGGTAAGCACATGCTCTTTCATCCCATCATCACCAAAGTAGCTCAGAGTCAGAGACCAAAGGAAATTTAAGGGTGTTAACTTTCTTAGGGATGGGGGAAAGAAGATCTCTTTATCTTGTAAAGTAGGAGCTAAGATTCCAAGGTTCCATTCCCAGTTATCCCATTTCCCACATGGGTTGTCCCAGTGAAGTTGTGACATTTTGCTGTGATTTAGTTTACCTGCCTGTGAATTTTGAGGATTTTCTCTCATAAAGTATCTTGTAGGCAGGAATCTCAAAGGAGAAAGAAAAATCTTCCCCCAAAAGAGAGGAATTATTTCCTACCTTATGACGTCTGACTTATTCCAGTTCTAAGCTGCTAAGTACCTCCTACCAAACTTTCCCAGACCATGTGAGACTTTCTTACTATACATTTGTGTGTGTGTGAGAGATAGGGTCTCAATCTGTTGCCGAGGCTGGAATGCCACCATGTGGCATGATCATAGCTCACTGCAATCTCCAACACCCAGGCTCAAGCGATCCTCCTGCCTCAGCCTCCCAAGTAGCTAGGTCAGGACTACAGGCAAGCGCCACCACCCCTGGCTAATACTTCTTATTTTTTGAAGAGACAGGATCTCACTGTGTTGCCTAGTCTAGTCTCAAACCTCTGGTCTCAAGTAATCCTCCTCCCTAAGCCTTTGAGAATGCTGGGATTATAGGCATGAGCTGCCACACCCAGCCTCTTACCCTTCTAAGGCTAACCCTGTTGTTTTAGCCCAAAGGACAGACTCTGAATAGCTACTATGTGGGTGTTTCATATCAGAGAAACATTAAACTGTGTTAAATTTTTAAAGAGCCTGCTGCCTCAAGCACCTGAACTGATACAGTGTGTCTACAAACTCCTCAGGCAAAGATCAGGGAATAGATCAGCTTCTGGTTTTGTTTTGCTTTAGCACTTGGT
>VSMD01103522.1:0-21476 GCA_008750895.1 Mirza zaza | reverse complement strand
AAACTATTAGAATTCTAGAGGAAAATGTTGGAAACACTCTCCTAGACATCGGCCTAGGCAAAGAGTTTATGAAGAAGTCCCCAAAGGCAATCAAAGCAGCAACAAAAATAAATAAATGGGACATGATGAAACTAAAAAGCTTCTGCATAGCCAAAGAAACAGTCATGAAAGTAAACAGACAACCTACAGAATGGGAGAAAATTTTTGCATCCTACGTATCCGATAAAGGGCTGATAACTAGAATATACTTAGAGCTCACGAAAATGAGCAAGAAAAAATCAAATAACCCTCTTAAAAAGTGGGCAAAGGACTTGAACAGAAACTTTTCTAAAGAAGACAGAAGAATGGCCAACAAACATATGAAAAAATGCTCACCATCTCTAATCATCAGGGAAATGCAAATCAAAACTACAATGAGATATCACTTAACTCCTGTGAGAATGGCCTTTATCAAAAAGTCCCCAAACAACAAATGCTGGCGTGGATGCGGAGAGAGAGGAACACTCCTACACTCTGGTGGGACTGCAAACTAGTTCAACCTCTGTGGAAAGCAATATGGAGATACCTTAAAGCGATACAAGTGAATCTGCCATTTGACCCAGCAATCCCATTACTGGGCATCTACCCAAAAGATCCAATGACACTCTACAAAAAAGACACCTGCACTGGAATGTTTATAGCAGCACAATTCATAATTGCAAGGCTGTGGAAACAGCCCAAGTGCCCATCAATCCAAGAATGGATTAATAAAATGTGGTATATGTATACCATGGAGTACTATTCAGCTCTAAGAAACAACGGTGACATAGCACATCTTATATTTTCCCGGTTAGAGCTGGAACCCATACTACTAAGTGAAGTATCCCAAGAATGGAAAAACAAGCACCATATATATTCATCAGTAAACTGGAATTTACTGAGCAGCAACCTAAGTGGACACATAGGTACTACAGTAATAGGGTATTGGGCAGGGGGGAGGGGGGGGCGGGTATATACATACATAATGAGTGAGATGTGCACCATCTGGGGGATGGTCATGCTGGAAACTCAGACTTGTAGGGGGAGGGGGGAAAAGGGCATTTATTGAAACCTTAAAATCTGTACCCCCATAATATGCCGAAATAAAAAAAGAAAAGAAAAGAAAAGTGTCCTACTCCCTCTGACACCCAGAATTAAACACTCCTTGGCATAACTGTTTTTAGGGTTTCTACTTTACAATAAACAAACAGAAAAAAAATCATGGTATAGGTTTTATTTTTAAAATATATGTTCATTATAAAGAACTTAAACAATGCAGAAAAGCACAGAGCAAAAGTTACCTATCACCCACAAGGACCTTAATGAACATTAGGGAAACATCGCTGCAGAGAACCATCTCTGCATTTACACGGACAGAAAGCCAAATAATTGAACATGTGTAGAGAGAAAACTAGAAATACTTTAATAAAGACGGAATGATACTACATATGCCAGTGTAATAAAAGTATTAAATTTAATTTTATATGAATTTATCAGAAGAAAAAGGAACTGAAATGAAACTGAAGAAATTGTTAAATTT
The DNA here is from genome assembly GCA_008750895.1 of Mirza zaza. NCBI lineage: Eukaryota > Metazoa > Chordata > Mammalia > Primates > Cheirogaleidae > Mirza > Mirza zaza. The sequence goes on along the minus strand of VSMD01103522.1, from coordinate 19,918 downwards.
TAAATGTTTCTTTACCCTAAAAAATATTTTTAAAACATCATGCATGGTAAGGTTAACTAAAAAGATTATGAAAAGCATTATATGTTATAATCATTTTGTATCATAAGCAATAACAGTTGATCCTCCACCCTATATGAAGACACTGCTATTTTCATACCTGCTTTTATATTTCTATTTTTATTAATTATATTCTGTTAATGAGAATGAGGTTTAAAATACTCATGCTCCATAACTACATCTCTCATAGTTGCTGGAATTTTATTTTCAAGTGGATTCTATGGGCACCATCAGTTAGTCCTGCTTAGTTCTCGAATTCTTTGCTTTCACACGTCATTGTTTGGCTGGATGTCCTTATCGGGTGGTGCCCCACCTAGGTGGGTGACGGGCTGTGGGTCCTCCTGCGTTTGAGAATGCACCTGTCTCGTCTTCACAGGTGGATCATCGCGTGCCTGAGATTGACACCCTTGGGTGACCCACCGTCGCCCCTCACCCCAAGCTTCAGAGACATTATCTTATGGTCTTTGGGAATCGATAATTGCTATGGAGAAAGCCTTAGGTCAGCCTGATTGTCCCCCACGACCCTTGTAGGTGATTTGCTTTGCTTCCTTGATAGCTGAAGATGTCTTTTTTCTTTACCCTGGAAGTGTAATGGCCTACCTAGGCTCTGTTCCACAACCAGTATTTACAATCACAGTTTCCTGGAACACGCAGGCACTTTTGATCTGCAGGATTACTTCTTTCTTCATTTCGGGGAAGCTGTCTGGTCCATCTTCGAGTGCATCTTCTTCATCCTTTGCTGGGCTCCTGAGTTCATGCAATGTCCGTTACCCTCATACTGCAGCGTCTCCGTCTCCTTTCTAGTGTCTGCAGCCTGGTCTTCTCGCCTATCGAGCTCTCCTCCACGTCAGTAATTTCAATTTCATCTGTGGTCAGCTGTGTTGATTCCTACTCAGCCTTTTCTAGTGTATTTAGCACACGTGAACGTTGGGTCCTCAGTGCACTTGTTTAGCTCTGCAGTCTCTACCCCGACCTGTTATTTGCTCTCATTACACGGAGCTGGAATCCGTGCATTTGTGACGTTATCTATGAAGCGGTAGTGAAGAATCTCTTCCTGTGCTGCCAGTATCTTCTCTTCCGGGTTAGCTACTTTCTTCTGGCTATGGCGTGTTTGCACATTTGCTGTGTGCTACCTGTTTATTTTTCTTTTGTCCGAATAGTCTGCCTTCTGATCACTGACATAGGGAGGGTGCTTCTCTGCTCTTCATCACACTGAGATCAGACTGTTCTGGCTTTGAGCTGCTGACTGAGTCTAGGGGAGTTCATTCCTGTCCTCGTTTCTTCATCCTAGGGCTGGGGGCTGGGTGCAGGGTGGGGACAGACTCCATCAGCTAAGGACTCCTTGCTGCAATACCTGGGCTCTGCTTTCCCTTCCGAAGTTTGTTAAATAAATGCCCTGCCCCGGGGTTCACTCCACTGGCTTTGAGGGTGTATTTCACCGCCATGTCCCAGGCTGTGAATCTGCCCCGATTCAGAATGTGGCCCAAAGCCTTCATTTCTGTTAGAAAGGTCACCCTGTTACTCACCATCACCCCTTTCCATGCCCCTGAGACCTTCCCATTACCCCAAGACGGAAGAGGACAGGGATGGAGCCCCTCTTGTTCTGCATTTCTCCAGATTTGAGAATCTCGTTGAAAAAAAACTCTAGATTTTTATCTACATAATGAGGAGCCTTGCTGTGCTACATCACCCTACTCCAGAATCTTTTATTCTGTTCCTTAACCATCAGTGCTAACATTTATAGCACTAAAGATGCTATTTCCTTGTGTGGTCACTGTCAATGATCATTTGTTTATTGGTTTATAATTTTTTTATTCATTTTCTTAAGTATTTCCAGATAATAATTCTGACATTTGGTTTCTATTTCTCAAATTTCCTGTAATAGGTTTTTGAACCTCGATTAATTTTAACAATAATAATTAACATTTATTGAGTGCTTGCCATGTTTCAGGACTGGACTAAGGCCTTCAGTATTCATTGCCTCATCAAATCTAACAAGTAGTGCTTTAAGGAAAGTATTATTAATTAGTCCCATTTTACACATGATCTTAGCCAAATGGTCGAGAAGTGATAATTAGTCCCATCTTAAAGATGAGAAAACTAAAGCTTAAACGCTTAAACAACATACCCCAAATCACCAGCTAGTAGGTAAAGCCTGGACTAGACACCAACCTATTTTTTGAACTTCCACTGCTTTGCCTACATAAGGGTGGAAAGAGATTTTGCAGACAACCTGGGCTTTTAAACAGGCAAAAGAACAACTGGTTGTGTCGGCTGACTGTACCTGCAGTGACCCCCGCCTCCTTCCTGAGCAACAGCAGAGCCAGTGATTTCCTGACACTTCCTGTGTCACATTAAAAAGCGTCCTCTGGGAAGCAGCAGCGGGCATTCGCTGGCTTACGGAGTCCCCATCATCCTCGTGCCGGCTCCGTGTCTGTCTCCTATGCCTCAGTTTTCCAGTGGGAATTCAAAACCTTAGAAGCACAACTATAATACAGCTTTGCCCTGAGAACAGCTCTAGGATCTAGCAGGGCAGTTGCTGGCTTGGAGTCCAGAAGTCCACACCTGGGGTCTACCTCCCAGCAGCCCCCACGTCTAACCCAGAGTTCCCCAGACTTTTCCGTAAAAATAAGTCTTGGATGGAAACGAATGCATACTTTCACGGGCTGGGTATGACCAAAGGCGCCTTCTAATTGTGAAAGCCCTACAGATTTTCATCTAAAAAATTCATGGCATTTAACTTTCTGCCATGTCTGGTTTAACAGTGAAAACCTTCTAGAAAAATGCACCTTCCAGGGACACATACTATGCTAATCCTGTCCCTTGGCAATTTGCTTTTTGAGAGAGAGTGAAAATAAGTATCCCCCTTCTCTCTGGGCCCAATGTGGCTTTTATTTCACGACTTTTTTGATAGAGACATGGGAACACAAAAATATTTCTGTGCAAATGAGGAGTAAAAGAAACAATAGCTTAGGGGCTGCAGTGGAATGGAGAACACATGTCCTGGCTAGCCTGGGCTCCTCCACCAATTTGGACCAATCATTGCCTCATGGGAAATTTGCAGAACCAATATTGCTAAATCTTCCAGTTTTCAAGAGAAGACAAAACATGAGTTTTAAATGTTGTTTTCATAAGTGGGCAATGAATTCAACAATTTTAAAATGTACTGACCCCTCAAAAAAAAGGTGGGACTGATCCAACTCCCAGTCACCAACCTGGCAACCCTGCGACCAATGCTCAGGGAAGCAAAGTCCTGTTGCTGCTGGTCACACAAGTCGTGCATTTGTTGTGTCTGTGGTTACTCCCACCTGGCAGGTAATGTGGCATCATTCGGCAGCTCAGATTTCCGCCTTGGGTACACTCCATGCTGTCCTATGGTTCCCACTCTCTGGCCCCTGGCCCTATACGGTCTTCCTGAAGGCTGGACTGACTCGGCCTCCCTCAGAGAACCTGGAGTGGGCTCAGGCTGGAAGCGGCAGGAGGACAGGTGGGAGCCTCCCGAGGCCAAGAGCTGCAGAGGCCCCATTGCTCCAATGCTGGGGGTGCTCCTGCCAAAGGGAGTCTGGGGAAAGCCTGGAGGACTCCCCACTCTCTTTAGTCTTCTCTCGGGCACAGACTTCTCCACCTGTAACTTGGAAAAGAGGTGGTGCCATCCACAACTGAAGCAGCAAAATCAGTCTGTCTGTCTTGGGAGCTATAAATCCATAGCCATGTGCCTGAAAAACATACTGAGTCCCAACTTTCCTGTGGTGTGCACGTGTGCACAAGCCCGTACTCACAAAGACACACTCAGGGATACTTAAGCATGTGCACATACATACTCACAAATGCACGAGCACACCCAGCCTCCCACCCAGGCACCTCCACCCCTGCCCACTCCGGCTGCCCCGTCATGCACAGCCACAGGGCATGCAGGTGTGCTGGAAAGCCCAGCGTGAAGCGCTGCTCTAGCTTCACCTGCACACCCCTGCCCTCCGAGCCCTGTGCAGGAAGTCTGCCCTGGCAGGACACAGACAGCTGGGCTGATAACTCCGAGTCCACAGGGGAGTGGGTTTGGGGGTGACAGACAGAGGCAGAGAAGAGGAGATGGAACAGAGTAAGACGTGGAACAGAGTAAGACGCGCATGTCCCCCATTGCTGGGTAGGCACCCCCTCCCCAGCTTCTCTCCAACAGGCTTCTCCCTCCCCCACAGCTCGCCAGGGACTTTCCTCCAGCCAGTCTCTCTCCTCCTCCCAGGCCCCAACTGGCCCCTAAACCAGTCCTTTCTAAGCCGAGTGTCGTGCATTGAGTGGGGCTTCCTTCAGCTGGCCCCCTCAGTCTGAGCACTTGCACCCAAGCGTAGAGGGTGTCACTGCAAGGGCCTGGAATCAGCGCACTTGACTCACCACCTCCTCCCGCCTCAGAGGCTCCAGGAGGAAAACACACTCCCTGCCCATCGGCCATTGCAGAAGTCCACGCGCTCTGAGGGTCAGGGATTCCCCTGAGATGACGACCGCCAGCCACAGGCAGCTGGACCACCACGCATCTCCACCACTGGCGGGCAGAACAGGAGCAGACGCCGTGGAGCACCAGGGCGGCCCCTCGCTGGGAAGCTCTGCCTTGCCCCGCTCGACAGCCTCAGCTTGTGCTGGACGGGCCAGGCTGGCTGCACACGGGGCAGCTGCCTTCTGCAAACGTGTCTGCGTGCCATCAGCCCAGAGCACACCGGGTTCTCGTGCCTCCTCCCTGCCTCCTGGGAGATGGTCACCACACCCAGAGCAGCCGAAAAAGCCGGCTGCCAGGAAGGGCCCTGCAACCCCAAGGCCTCTGCAGTTACTCATGGGCTCCTCTGGCCGCCTCCAACTCCAGGAATTCATGAGCAAGCCCTCCAGCGCTAAGTCACGTCAGTCACTTCTATTCCCTGAGCAGCTAGTATGTGCTCTGCAGGGTGAGGTGCTGTGAATTTATTATCTTTAATTGGCTCAACAACCCCGCATAATAGGTGTTTTCATGCCCATTTGCTGCATAGAAAACTGAGGTTACAAGCCTCGCGCTCGGCCAGTAAAGGGAGCGTGTGACATCCAGACAGAGCTGAGCTGCCCAGTGCAAGTCTTCTCTCTCCAGAGGGGATCCTAACCCCAGCAGGGTTGACGTGGGGCTTTTCCCTTTGCGTCTGAGCAGTGGACAGGGTCACGCTTGCGCACCTACCCTCTTCTGTCCCTTAGGGTGAGATCTTCCCACAAGGCCCTCTGGTCTGCGTGACACAGGTCTCTGGTGACCGGAGCCTGCCGCCCTGCAGGACAATCTTTTTCCTGTGGCCCCGGCCACGGGGGATGAGGTCCTTTCCCTTCCCGTTCCCGCCCATGCCCTGTAGGGGGTTCCTCTGTCCCCTGTCAGTCACCATGGACTCCTAACCACACCTCTACACCACTGAGCACTGCGCTGGTGCCAGAGAGGCCACACGTGAGTGGCCCACACGGCAGGGTTGCAGAGAACATGCGCTTGCTCACATGTGCTGCGAGGAGCTGAACACGAGAGGCAGCGGCTGCAGGTCTGTGCTCAGAGCCACCTGCACAGTACGGGGAGAGAGAAACACGGAAGGAGATAAAACTTAGTAGTGGCGGGGGCTTACCTGGGAGGGCTTCAAGGAGGAGGTGAAATTAGAACTGAGCACGAGAAGTTCCATGAGTCTCAATTTGTGGAGAAAAGTGAAAGGAGAACTGAGCAAGCCGCAGTGGAGCTCTCAATATGCTTGAAGCTGCATCTTCTGCTTAGAAGAGGGGCAGAGAAGGTGACGCCAGGTCGCCCAGAGGAAGGCCAGGCTTCCCGCCAGGGCTCCTCCCTCCTCTGCGTGTCCTGGTTCTCCCCAGCCCTGCCCAGCACCAGCCACTAAGGCACAGTGGAGTGGCTGCCCCAGGACCACCGTTCCCTGGGCACAGTCCTGATGGGTATAGGGCTGGGCCCCCAGGATCAGGAGGGCGCCCCAAGCCTGTGGGCAAGGGCCTCACACACACCCCAATATGGGCCAATCAGACTGTCTCCCTTGGTGGAGTAAAAGGGAACTGGGAGACGCAGGTGTCCGCGGGACGATGGGGCAGAGTGAAGTCTCAGCAGCTGGAGACCATGGGGGCCCAGAACAGCCTGGTCGCTTCCGTCCTCAAGGAAACTCTCCTTTGATTTCTGGAATGCCCCAGGAGTCTTCACCAAAGTTGCTTACTTTACTTGAGTCTGCCAGGATTGGTTTTTATTGCTTGCAATACAAATAAATATCTTTGCCGAAACAGAAGGGAAGTGGGCAGTTTTCTCACCGAGGGCCCATGTGTACTAGGAAATTAACCACGCCATCTCCCTTCGCCAGCCTCCCAGTGACCGCACGGGCGCTCGTATTATCATTCCTATTTTGCAGATGAGGAAACTGAGGCCAGCCTCCCACAGCCAGGTGTGATGTGTCTGCGTGCACCCAGGCAGAAAGAAATAGAGCTGACAGCCTGACCCTGGTCTGTCAAATTGCAAAGGCTGTTCTCGTTCCACTCTTCCACCTTCCTCGTGTCCCCCCACATCCCATAAGACTAGACCTAGTACTCATATTATCTTGGGGGCAAACCCAGTTCCCTTTGGAAAAACCAACATCGTAATTTATTACTATTGTTATTATTGTAAAATACACATAAAATAAAATTTACCATGAGTGATGCTGACTGCATTCACAATGTCATGCAACCATCACCACTATCTAGTTCCAGAACACTTCCATCACCCAAAAGGAAACCCACACCCATGAAGCAGACAGCCCGTACTACTCTCTGCCCCGACTCCTAGCAAGCATTAATCTACTTTCTGCCAGTATGTATTTGCTGACTCTGGACATTTCATATAAATGGAATCATACTGTATGTGGACTTTCGTGCCTGGCTTCTTTCACTTGGAATGATGTTTTGAGGTTCATCCATGTTGCGGTGTATATCAGTACTTCATTCCTTTTGAGGCTGAATAATATTCTGCTGTGTGGACGTACCACTTTGTTTATCCACTCATCAGACGATGGACATTGGGTTGTTTCCAACTTTTGGCTGTTGTGAATAATTCTGCTATAAACATGCATGTACAGGGTTTTTTGAAAACCTGTTTTCAGTTCTTTCCAGAGATACACCAGGAGTAGAGTTACTGGGTCATGTGGCAATTCTCTGTTTGACTTAATGAGAAAGAAAATAGCTTAATGTCTTTCTTCTCTTGAAAATTTCCACACTGTTCTCCCCACCATTAAGACATTATAGCAAAGGACAAAGAAATACCATGCTCGGAAGACAAGAAAGACTCTCCTTATAAAATTTTGAAAACCAAATGGACAGTTTTCACCACCGGACAAAGGTTTCTGCAGTACAGGCACAGCCCTGGACACTTTACAACTTGTGTTGAGTTGCCCAGAACCTCCAGGAGCAGAGTCCACTGTCCCCCCACCCTCCCAGGGGACCTGAGAGGGGCTGCAAGGGGTGCTCTGGCCGGGGACACACAGCGTCAGTGTTAATGTCTGTTAATGTCTCTCCTGCCTCCCCAGCAGCATGGGGAGGAGGGGATTGTGGGTAACTGCAAATTTGCATTTCAATTCCCAAATACAAATTAAATCCAAAGTTGTCATCAAGGAAAAGATGAAGATGAGGATCAAAGTGATTCCACACTCCTGGAAAAGAAGAGATTAAAGAAAGTGAATTGAACACAATTTTAAAGAGGTTTTAAAAGGTGTTAATGCAGGCTAATGCAGTTAATGAAGGTTAAAAAAAATAAGTGACTGCTCAATTAGCATTTCCAGCTAAAAGAAGAGGAGCTTTTTGCACCTTTCCTCATATCAAAGCCTGGATTCTTCCCCTTCTGAAAAGACAGCCTCGATTATTTTAAAAGGAAAAAGAGATTAAAAATAGATTTATGATAATTGCTTCACCCGTAATAGTAACAATTTATTTCTCTGTTCCCCAAACTCAGCCTCACAGCGTTTGGTCTTTGAACCAACCGTGGGGGTTGAGGGCATTGAGCTTTGTCAAACAATTGAGATCAAAGGTCCAACTTTCTTTGGGCTCTCCCCTTCCCTTGACTTGGGGGACAGAAAAGGGACCCCGGCTGGATCCAGAAAGTGCTGGGTTTGGATTTTTCCCTCCAGTTTTCACTGCTGTGTGGCGAATACACAAAACAAACACGGACCAAGCAATCAGCCCTCCAGCATTGCTGGCGTCAGGGACTCTGCGTGGCGTTTTCCAGGGGAGGCGAGGACAGGTGTGGCCATGGACGGTCTCCTGGCCAGTCCTCCCGAGACAAAATGGAGGTGGAGGAAGAACAAGGCAGCAGACACCCCAGCTGGTTGGGTTTCTGGTTGGGGAGGGATGTGCGGCGAGGTGACCAGGAGTCTCAGGGCGTAGGGCTGAAACCAGATGCTAGTAACATGGGCAGTGAGCGAGGCAAGCGGAGCCCTGGGTCTGAGTGGCAACAGGTGGCAGGGGCTTGTCACACACGGTCGCGTCGGGACTGTGCCAGGCAGTGTCCCAGCAGGCAGCGGCACCAGAGCCGGTAGGACGCTGCGATCCCAGAAGACAGCTTAGAGGTGGGCACAGGCAGGAGGCCCCTGCAGGGGTGCCTCAGAGGAGTGCAGGACCCGAGCCGGCTGGGAGGCCCAGGGAGCAGACGGTGTGCTGCGCTTCACCCCCTTTGTCATCACCCTCACCACAGCAGAGCAGCCAGCATGACTACTGACCACGTCTCACGTCCAGACAGCGTTCCACGCACTTCACAAATATCTCGTGTTATCCTTGCAGCAACCTGATGTGACTGGAACTATTATTATTCCCATTTTACAGAGGAGAAGCTGAGGCTCAGAGAGATGAGTTAATCAGCCTCCGTCACGCAGAGAGGAGCCAGGGGCATGTTTCAGGCCACTGATTTCCATCGCTCTGTGTCCAGGCCCGCGGTCGGGGCAGGCTCCCGGTTACCGTGGAGGGCGCCTTCAAGAACACCCCCACCCGCCATCAGCCAGGGAGAGGCGGGTGGTGACCCGGGGGACAAGCGTTCACCTGTGGAGCTGGGGGAAGCGGGGCAGGTTTTAGAGGTGTCGAGGCAGAGCCCCCCAGGGCCCCTTCACTGTGTGCTCACAGCTTTCGCCCACAGGAGCTACCTGTGGGGACGCCAGGAAGGGCCGGGGGGCACAGGCAGGGGAGTATAATTTAGCAGCATGTGCTCAGTACGTGCTTACTGGCAGTGACACAGGTGACTCCACGTGTGTCCCTCCACTCAACGCACAGTCCTTGCGTGTCAATAAAACACAGTGCCTGTCCTCAAAGAACTCTCAGGAGGGACTCTGAAGCAGAGAGGATGACACTGACAACACAGTGGGACACTCGAGATGGCGGAGGGGGACACGAAGTCTTCAGTGAAGCACAGAAACAAAGCAGCAAGGCCAGCCCAGGAGGGGCATTCAGGGCAGACTTCCCGAAGGAGGCATCGATGGGGCAATGTTCATGGGGGACTCACTGCGGTACCCTCGGCACCACGCACAGGCTGCAGATCTGACTAGCTGCTGGTGCAACTCCAGCGCCTTAAGTGTCAAGAGAGCTTCCAGGGCCGGGGTCCGCTGGGGTAAAGGGACCTGTGCTAACTCCCGCCACAAAACGTCTTCCCGTGACGTCAGAGACATGGGCATGCGCTAGGAGCAAGCTCTTCTGGCTGGGGCGTCTGCCTCCACGATGTATATATTTCACTTGGTGAAAACCCCCTGGGTCCCGGACAGCCGTAGGGAACAGGCACACGGATCCCTGCCCTCTTGGACCTTATCACCCACAAAGTCCAAGCCACCCCTTTACTTAGTGTCTTGGGTGGGACTCAAGAATTTGGGTGAATAATCTTAGGTTGAAAAGAGGAAAATTTTCAGAAAGGACCAGATGTGTGGGGTGGTGGGCTTTGACCTCTCAGTAAGAACAGCTCACCTTTGAGAGCTGGTTCAGCCGTCAGCCTCTGAAATGACATTGAGAGGTGCTGAGGATTGAACACACCCGGCAGGGCCCCAGGGGCTGAATTAGGAGAATTGTCTCAAGTGTAATTCTTGGGCAGGCAGCAGCACCTGAGGACTCACTAGAAATGCAAGCGATCAGACCAGACCGCACCCCAGACCGACTGAACGGAAACGCTGCAATGGGGGCAGCAACTGTGTTTTAACAAGCGCTCCACTTGACTCCACTGCACGCTCACGTTTGAGAAGCACCAGACTAACTAAGAAAAACGTGGTTCTAGCTGGGCCCAGTGTCTGCATAAGGGAGAAAGGCCAGGAATTGAGAAGCCTTGCAGAAGACCTGGGGGCCCAGCCATCCTCCCCTCTAGTCCTGGCCTTCAGGAGTCAAGAATAATGGTGGTGATGATGATGGTGGTGAAGATGAAGATGGAGAAAATAATAAGATGCTGGCACCAATGGCCATTTATTGAGTGCTCATTATTTGCTTAGAGTGTGTGCACTTTGCACTTTCTCATTCACTCCGACCTATGAGGTCAGCGTCGTTGTTATACCCATTTTACAGATAAGAAAGTCGAGGTTTGACGAGATTACGCTTCTTTACCCAGTTCACACAGCCAGCCAGGTGCAGAACTGGAGTTTTCCCCAGGTCTGCCTTTCTCCAGAGTCCACAGTGGTCTTGACCACCAAGTTATCCAGTGAGGCATCGGCAAAGCAAAAGCCATTGCTGAACGCAAACGCCATCAGTATTTCCCAAGTATCCACAGTGTGCACGGTTCTAAGGGGAGGAGCCAGACAGAGACAAACCCTCTCTACGCCAGGCCGCGGAAACTTCAGCATCAACGCTGTGTGTCACAAGAGCATGCATCCTTGGAAGATAGGTGACCCTTGTTATTTGCAGATTTACTATTCTCGATTTTGACTGTTTGCTGGCAACCCCGGAACCCCAAGGTCTGTAATCAGATGCAGCTCTGCTGAGTCCCTCCCTCATTTACACCTCAGGCCCTGCAAAGCTGGTGTGGGGGAAGGGACCACTGAGTGGGTGGGAACCAGAGCCCGGGCAGGACCATCTCGGCTCCTTCCTGTTCTCCTCTCATCAGGCGCAATGACAGTTAAAGTGATCAAGAGTTTGCTTCCTTTCGGAAAATGACCCAGGCCAAAAGCCCGGTGCGGGTGCTGTGGAGATATTCATGGCTCTGGTGCTTTGCACAGGTCTCACACGCGTCTCTCCGGCCGGCAGGCTCCTCTACAGCGTTCCGCAGTCTGCCCTAACGACAATAATAATGTTTGGATTTATGCTCCTCTTCAACCTGCCCAGGCGTGGAAAGCTGCGTTGCCTCTCCCACCCTTTCCCGCCTCCCATCGGAAGCACTCCCGGCCCAAGTTCTCAGAGTGCTCACTCGTGCCACGCTGGTGGATGCCACGTGCTGCAGCACCGTATTTGCACGTTTGCCTCCCACGTGAGGCCGTGGGCCGCTCGAGGGCAAGCATGGCCCCAGTCATCGTTCTCCAGCACCTAGCACGGTGCCTGGCATCAAGGGGCCATGGGAAAGTGTTTGTTGAATGGACACATGAATTAGTTACACAGTTAATTAATTCATTTCATCACAGCCCTGTAGAGGTAGTCAGGATAGGTATTATTGCAATTTCCTAAGGAAACTGAAGATCAGAGAGGGTAAGTGACTTGTCCAAGGTAACACAGCCACTGAATCCCTGGCTCCTCTCCCAGAGTTCTTACACAAAGTATCAAGCCCCATACCCGTAATACAGTATGAACTTAATACATTCTAAGCTCCCCACCTCCACCCTTTGCCTGTGTGCTCTGAGAGTAGAGCTGAGGCTAATTCCCTCTTTATCAGTTACTCCGGCACTTGAGGAATTTGAGTAAGAACCTGCTTTGTAGGCCATCCAACCCACTTGCAAAGAGAAGCCAGCACTCATTCCTACTATTTTGTATCACAAATTGATGTCCAATCCACACCTAGGACACCAAGGAATGTTAGGTGGCAGAAGAAGAAACAGTGAATGAATGAGTGCATTCCTGTACCCCACTCTATGCCATTTCCAGAAAGCACTGAGGAAATCTCCCCGACTCACACCACTATGCCCTCCCCTCCTGGGTCCCAGGGAAGCCCCCTGAGACCTCGGAGAACCGACTCATGCCTCTGCCCACAGGGCTACCCTCTGTTTGCAGGCGACCCCTCCACTGCGATAATATCCCTCGGAATGCACGTCCTCTGTTATTAGTACCAGCCATTCCCTGGCTGGACATGCTTAGCGTGGCAGAGGGAAGACATGTTTACGTTCTCTATTTGTCTCCCAGGTTGGACTCGGAACCCGACTTTATGTCAAGGCCATGTCTCCTATCTGTTTCCGGCTCCCAGGGACCGAGGTCTCTGCTTTCCCCTTAATGAAGCCCATATAGCATCCAAGTCTCCATAGGGACGAGTCCGGAGCTGGCGCCAGGCCAGACCACAGGCAGAGGGGAAGAGGAATGTCCCCTGGGGGGCAAGCCACCCTCCCTGTGCCACCCGCACTTTGCAAATAGCCCAAATAACTCTCTGACCAGGAGCCACGTCTTGGCTGGGGGAAAGGCAGCTTAAATTGGTAGCTTCTGCATATAACAAGCTCAAGATCAGACAAAGGCCGCTGAACAGCCCCCGTGGGAACCAGTGGTTTTACAAGCCCGTCATATTTACTATTATCCAATGAGCCATCTGCTGTGTGCTTTCATTTGGAGGCTGCTGGGCGGATAGGCTCTCACCGGAGCCGCTCTTAATCCATTATTTACGCCCCTCTTTGTGCTCTCATTGCACCTGTGCGGACAGGAGCCTCAGTCCACGCTCTCCAGCAGCGTTTGCCGGACCAACACACACCCTCAGTTTCAGGCAAAGTCTCTGGTGCTTAAAAATAGCAAATGAGACAAACACTCTGATTATGAGATTTCTAGCTGATATTTCCCTGGCCTGTCATTAGGGAGAAAGCTAGCATTAAGCAAACCCGCAAGTCCGACGGGTGGAAATTAAGAACACTGTGTTTATGACTTCTGCTCAGACCTGTTTCCCAGGAAGCTTCTGTTGGTACTGTAACAACTGGGATCAACAATGTGAATATATCTGTGGTGCCTAAAGATGGCTTTGCTAATGCCCAGGAAGGAGGGACAATTAGCTAATTAGTGAATCATCCTTAGGTTTGCATTTCTAGTGTAAGAGCAAATCCCTGCGAGTTTCCTGAATGGACCTATGTATGTGTTTCATGCCACAGCAAAGCAAATACAAGGCTTATGGTGTAAAGTCACTCATTGAACCCAAACCCAAATTTGCTTTACGCACTGGCCACTGGAGGCCTCTGATCCTGGCTAAACAAGGAAATCGCTTACTTTCTACAATGGTGGGTAAGCAGGACAGTTCCCTTGGTGGCTAATTGTCCTACTGCTGCTGTGTCACCTGTGCCAGGTGGAGGTCTGGCACCCTGGGGGAGGCAACACTGGAAACCCCTTGCCGGGTGCCTTATGCAGGCCTAGGGGGTATCAGGTGATGGGTGGGCAGAAGCCAGTAAAGGGTCAGAGGCGGAGCGGTGATGGCAGAACACAAGCACATTCCAGGCCCACTTGGATCCCCCTGGAATTTGACTCTGGAGCAGACCAACAGGACTCAACGTGGTCAGCACACACTGGCAGCGGCGCTGGCAGCACTGGTGGCCCCACGAGCACCTGTCCTTTCATCAGCAGCTCCTATTTCTGAGAACTGTACCCTACCCCATACACACTCCTGGTTCCAGTCCCTCTGTGCTCCATTCAGTCCATGAGGTCTGCTAGGTGCTTCCAGTAAACTCTTACGTACACATTAGCCAGAGTGGTTTCTGTTCCTTGCACCCAAAGCACCCTAGCAGATAAGGGATGGCAAATAAAAGCAAAAAGGGAACACAAACCAAGATCAAAGGCCCAGTCGTCCAGAGAAGTATTGAATCAGAGAGGCAGACGCTGACCCAGGGCACAGGGCATGTGAGACAGAGGACAGGTTAACACATACCTCACAGCCAGACATCATCCTACCTGGCAGGCTACGTTGTCAACATCTCAAACCCGAGGCATTCAACTGTGAGGCACTCCCGACCTCGGTTCTTAATGGTGCCAGGAACAATACGGCATCCCAGGTCTTAATCCACAAGGCGTTTATTCTAACTTTGACCAAGGGTGAGAGGTAATATCAGAATGGTAAATGGGCTTTTTTGCCTGGGATGACTTGGGTATCACCGCAAAAAAGCAGGGCGTTGGGCTAGAATTATGTATTTGCTCATTAAACAAACATTTATTGAGCTCCTATTCTGTGCAAACATCCTCTGGCACTGGGGAGACCAAGGTGACCGAGTCGCAGGCCCTGCTGCTGAGCTCGAGGAAGGCCGGCGCACACAGCACCAACTGGCCGCGAGTGGCAAGGCCAAGCCTGGAATGCGGAGTCCAGAAGCAGAGAACCCTTGGCGCTCAGAGGGTAGGGGGAGGTGGCGTGGAGGAGCTGGCATCGGAGCTGCTCCTTAAGGAAAGAGGTTTCACTGACAGAGATTCCAGGTGCAGGGGCAAAGAGGAGACTGGCAAGTGGTCTGAACTGGCTGGCGCACCTGCAGGCCCAGGCAGGGTGAGGAACGTAGACTGATGTTGGATGGTGGAAGGCCGGGCTGGGAAGTCTGGATCCTACCTGTCATCAGTGGGGGGCTGGACAGGGACATGATCACTTGGCCAAGTGACCTGCCCGAGGACACACAGCTCTGGGGCCCGAGGTCCTGCCGCCTGACACTCCGTGACCGAGTCCTCTGCAGGGGCTGCACCGTCACACTCACAAAGCAGCCTCCCGGACTCCGGGATGACTGTCATGCGTCGGTCACAGCACCACAGGCAGGAAGCTCTTGAAAGGTTGTTAGCAAACCAGTGAATTACCTAATGGCTGCTCGGAGATTCCCAGGGATCAGGGAAGCTTCTGGAACACACACTTTCTGTTTGAAGAAGATTAAGTTAAAACCATATGTGTGGTGCTCTCGACAAACTGAGAGCCCTTTTTCCTGAGAACATCCACACCACGAAGAACCCATGCATATGGAAGACTGTATCCAGAGGTTATCCAGGGAAGTAGGTCTGAGGAAAGCACCTGGGTCAGGTGACCGAGGGGCAGAGCCCTGGCCCTTGCGGCAGGGCCAGGCAGTCAGCAATAGCTCTGAGCACCTGCTGTGCAGGGCTCGGTCCTGGGCACTGTCAGAGGAAACACAGTGAGAAATATGGTGCCTGGTGGACTCAAGGGGCCCTTGCTTTGTTGGGGACACAGTCTCCTTATGTGGGGAAAGCTCCTAGGGAAGACAGCACTTCCTGCCCTTGGGAAGCTCTCAAACCTGTGAAGACAGATGGCCTTCTGAAGCTCCAGGTCTGCTCCTTTATCTGCAGGAAAAAGGAAGGGGAGACAGACAGGCCTGCCCTTGGGGACTCTCCAGACTGATGGGGGAGGCAGAGTCCCTGCGATGGTCGGGGCGGGGGCTGGCCCTGGGTCTCATGGGGAGACACCATTCCTGGGGTCCCAGCTCCAATGTGAGTTCGATCCCAGAGAGTGGTGCCCACGCATGTGTGCATCTGCCTTGCAGCACCCTGCTCAGAATAGTTCCTTTTTATGGATACCTATTAATATTAAAGATTTTCTTAAAGCTTTATAACCCAGCCCAGAGCACCACCTCTTACCTACGTCCCTCTACCTGCACCTGGCAGCTGTTTCAGCCCAGTCCCACATGGAGCAGCCAGTCCCCGGAGGGCAGGATGCTGGGACCTCATACCCAGACCTGGCACAACAGCACTCTCGTCCCAGGCAAGTGGCCCTGATGGCCGGTGAGTCCGAGAGAGGATGGGCTGTGGTCAGTGTCCCACAGGCAGCCATGGCGACAGCAGCATCCAGACCCTGCTCAGGAGCAACAGAGCAGACAGTGGGGAGACGCCAGGGGACAAGTGAAATCAGCTTCCGCTTCCTCACGCTTCTCCTGCCAGGGGATGCCCGCTTCCCCGACCCTTCCAGCCGCGCCCGCTTCCCCGACCCTTCCAGCCGCCGGGTGGCAGTGACTTGTGTGAGCACACGAGGTTTCTGCATGTGGGCCCCGCCAGCTCCCTTCCTGGGCTCCAGGCCCCAGGTCCTGCCCTTCCCGCAGGCCAGGCGCCCATCACTACCCACAGTGTGACAGTCTCTTTCTCCATCGCTCTCTTCCCAGCCCTCTGCTGCTGCCCTCACCGGCAAACGCGCCTCCCTCCTCCGTCCTTGGACTGGCTGCTTCCAGGCGAGCACAGCCTGTTTCCAGGCCGCGCTCAGCTCCCCTGGCCACTCTCCCAGGAACTCGGAACTAGGGCCCTTTGAGAAATGCACGCACCACCGGTGTCAAACCTGCACGGGGCACCTCCCAGGGCGTCAGGGACTGACTCTCTCCTGCTTCAAGTTCAAGTCCTAGCCTTCAGGGCACCCAGGAACTGCCTCCCAGCCCCCAGGACATATTCTAACCTCCCCCCTTTTTTGGAAAGTGTCAGTTCCAGTGTGGGTATAGCTGCCTCTGTGTCCAGCATGTCTGAGAGGTGGCTTCCAGATTGCACCCCACATCTCGACTGCACGACTTTATTTACTCTATTATAAATTTACTTTATTAAAAACCACTGCGTGGAAAAAAACCAATAAATAATTTAATAAGCCAGACAATGTAGTCCAATCATCATGAGTCAGTCTGACCCGTGGAATAGTCTACACCCTGGCATAGGTGTAAGTGAAGGCAGATTTATAAGTGGGGAGAAACCTGAGCCATCGCTTTGCTGCCAGAGCCACGCACAGGCCTCCTGGGCCGGCTTCCCCAGAGAGCGCACTTCCGTGTTGCCCTGTGCACGCACCGGCACACCGACCACGATTCGCACCAGGCTCTCCCAACGCCAGGGGCAGGCCAACAGGTGGAAGAGGAACTGAAGGCGGAACTGGGACCCAGAGGAGCCGATTTCAAGCTGTCCACTACACATCGTGCCATTCCAAGGACATCGTTCAATCCCTCTACTTCTTCATGCATAAAAAGAGGGAAGTGATATTTGCCTTGGGGATTATTCTAAGGAGTGTGAAAGGGGACACAAAAGGACCTTGCCAAAAGAGAATCAGCTTGAGCATGGCCATGTCTTCCTGCTCTGGCCAAAGTCTCTTGCAGTTACAGAAATAACACATTTTTAAGGAGGAGGAGGAAGGAGAGCAGGAGGAAGGGTGGGGAGAAGAGGAGGACGTTTGTATGAGCTCTGAAAAATAGGAAGGAAGGATGAACAGGGGGAGGGAGGAAGAAAAGAAGGGGCAGGGAGGGAGCGGGAGGGAGCCGAGTCAGAAAACCAGCAATGTTGAAGAATTCCTGGAAGACGGAAAGCAGAAGGGACCGAACCGACAGGAGAACGAGTGCAGAGAAAAGTCACAGCCCCAGACAGCAGCCAGGGACTCTGGAGCACAACTGTGAGCAGACAACCGAGAATCACCGGCGGTGGAAGAACGAGGCAGTCTAAGCCCCTCCTCCACCAGGAGCCAACGCCCGGGAACAGCGCCAACAGAGGAACAGAGGACAATGTCAGAACAATAATGAACATCCTCAGACAGAGTCAAGATGATGACACACAAAACGAATAGTAAGGCTGGGCGCGGTGGCTCACACCTGTGATCCTGGCACTCTGGGAGGCCGAGGCGGGTGGATCGCTCAAGGTCAGGAGTTCGAAACTATCCTGAGCAAGAGCGAGACCCGGTCTCTACTAAAAATAGAAAGAAATTAATTGGCCAACTAAAAATATATAGGAAAAAATAGCCAGGCATGGTGACACATGCCTGTAGTCCCAGCTACTCGGGAGGCTGAGGCAGGAGGATTGCTTGAGCCCAGGAGTTTGAGGTTGCTGTGAGCTGGGCTGACGCCACAGCACTCTAGTCCAGACAACAGAGTGAGACTGCCTCAAAAAAAAAAAAAGAATAGTAAATTGTGATGAAAAGCCACGGTGTCTGCACATTAAATACGATTCTGAACATTCAGATGGTAATCGAGGGACCGAATGGAGGAATGGACACGGGAAATGTCCGTTCGGTGAGGGGGCCGATGGAGTGCGGGACAGTCTCCTAGAATACGCAGGGGAAGCCAGGGTGGCCTGGGGGTGAGGGCGTCCCCGGCAGGAATTGGGGGCTCCATCCACACTGCTTGGGTCTGAAAGGGGCTTGGCGAGCAGCAGCCTGGTGCCGTGGAAATGCTTCTTCCACCATCACGCAGCACAATTCACGAGCATGTCAAGCCTTTTCTGTGTGAATTATGCAAAAGTAGCCATCAGCGTAGTCCCGGTCAAAAAAATTACACTTTCAGAATAAATGGAGTCTGAATTAGCCATGCGTGAGTGCTCAGAGCCCTCCTAGGACACGCGCGCGCACGCGCACACGCACACACAGTGGAACGCTGAACCTGCTGTGCAGAGGGTGTCCCAGGGAGCCCAGAGCCCTGCTCCTGTTACAGAGATGAGGAACCCAGGCCCCTGTCGCCCCCCGTGCCTCTGTCCGTTGGTTGGGTTGGGACGGGCCCCAGCGCTAGAGCGGCAGTCTGGCCCGAGCGGGCGCGGGCGGCAGCTCTGGGGAGGAAGACGCACCCTGAGGAGTGCAGACAGGGTCTTCGGATTGGTTTGGCCACAGGGGAGGCAGGAAGCCAGCTGCTGCTGTTCCGGCCACCTGTCTGCTCCTGTGCCACCCCAGAGGCTCTGCCTGTCCGTCGGGTGGCGGGTGGCGTTGGCATCCAGCGTTCTCCCATTCCCACCCGCCTACCCACCCCCATTTTCTCAGTGAAGACGCTTCCTCCTCAGTTCTCAGTCCCCCAACATCACCGAGGCCAGTTGCCTGTTCTCCCCTCCCTTATTCTGTGGGCTCTTCCAGAGGAAGGAAGGAATCTCAAATGTATAACAGCCCTCCTATGTGCCAGACTCTCTGCAGGGCAGTTACCATACTCCTTTTTCAATCTCACAGCAGCTGTGTGATGCAGGCATTGTTTCCCCCTTTTCCAGATAAGTCCAGAGAGGTTAAGTAACTGGTGGAGGAGCACACAGCCCGCAGACGGGGAAATCAGAAATAAGCTCAGCCCTCTCTGACTCCTTGCCATCTCCTGTCCCCAGGCCACCTTCCGGGGGACTTTAAGTCTCCTGAGACTTCTGGGAAAGGGCATTCTGATTGGGACAAGTCATACTAGCTTGGGAATGATATTAACTCCAGGTGGTGGGTAGGCTGTGGCCAAATGGCGGCCTTGCTCGAGAGTCGAAGCCACGTGACCAGGGACGCTTCGGAGAGAAGGCAGAGTCCGCGCTCACTCCCAGGGCGCAGGCAGCAGGATTTGGAGAGCCAAGGAGAAGGCAGGAAGACCTTCCAGGATTAGCAGGCAAGATTTTAAATTGCCTTAAAAAGTAAAAGACAGTAACTCCAACTGCCTTTAAAGGGGAGAGGGGTGAGGAATAATTTGTGTAATCGGAAGACGAATCGTGGCCCGGATGCCTTTCACAGGCAGGGCCTGGCGGGAGCAGGCGCCACGGCGGGAAAGCCCACCCTGGCCAAGGGAAGACGGAGCGGTCGGGCCCCTGCTGGCTCCAGCCCATGTTTCTGATTCAGAGAAATAGGTCCCGCCCAAGGCGTGGATGTGGAGAGCTAAAAGCAGCTCTTCCTGAGAAAGTGAAGGAAACCTGGATTTCCGGGGCAGCCCAAGGGAGGGAGCGGGAGGGCCCAGGAAACAAAGACAGGAAGAAATGTGAGCCGGAGCCAGAGGCCCAGCGGCAGGTGGAGGCCTGGAGGATTTCCCAGGACAAGAGTGGCCAGGGTCCTTCAGAGAGTGATGAGCAAGCTTCAACTTGGAGT
>VSMD01103521.1:0-39258 GCA_008750895.1 Mirza zaza | reverse complement strand
TTATTAGACTTGTCCACAGTCAGCAATGGTGATCTTCTTGCTGGTCTTGCCATTCCTGGACCCAAAGCGCTCCATGGCTTCCACAATATTCATGCCCTCTTTCACCTTGCCAAAGACCACATGCTTGCTATCCAACCACTCAGTCTTGGCAGTGCAGATGAAAAACTGGGAACCATTTGTGTTGGGTCCAGCATTTGCCATGGACAAGATGCCAGGACCTGTATGCTTCAGAATGAAGTTCTCATCCTCAAATTTCTCCCCGTAGATAGACTTGCCACCAGTGCCATTATGGCGTGTGAAGTCACCACCCTGGCACATAAACCCTGGAATAATTCTGTGAAAGCAGGAACCCTTATAGCCAAATCCTCTCTCTCCAGTGCTCAGAGCACGAAAGTTTTCTGCTGTCTTTGGAACTTTGTCTGCAAATAGCTCAAGGGAGACGAGGCCCAAGGGCTCGCCGTCGACGGCAATATCGAAGAACACGGTGGGGTTGACCATGGTCGACGGCAATATCGAAGAACACGGTGGGGTTGACCATGGTTGGTAGCGGGTGACTCCTAGAAGAAGCAGTGTCTGCAAAGCGGGTGATCTGTCTTTAAATTGTCTGATTCTTTCTTTTGTTAATTCAGATCTGCTGTTGAGCTGCTCAATGAATTTTTTATTTCAGTTATTATTTATACCTTTTAACTTCATAATTTCCATTTGGTTCTTGATATATAATTTTTCTCTTTATTATCTATTTGATAGGACATTGTTATCTTACCTTTCATTACTTCTTTTTTTTTTTTTTTTTTTTTTGAGACAGAGTCTTGCTTTGTTGCCCAGGCTAGAGTGCGTGCCGTGGCGTCAGCCTAGCTCACAGCAACCTCAAACTCCTGGGCTCAAGCGATCCTCCTGCCTCAGCCTCCCAAGTAGCTGGGACTACAGGCATGCGCCACCATGCCCGGCTAAGTTTTTCTATTATGTATTAGTTGGCCAATTAATTTCTTTCTATGTATAGTAGAGATGGGTCTCACTCTTGATCAGGCTGGTTTCGAACTCCTGACCTTGAGCAATCCGAGCTCCTCGGCCTCCCAGAGCGCTAGGATTACAGGCATGAGCCACCGCACCCGGCCCACACATTCTTCTCAATCTCCTATCCCTTGGCTTTCCCTCCTGGACAGGATGGCTAGGAGGGGCTGGAGCTGGGTATTTCCCTTCCTCTAGGTCAGTTAGGCTCTGAGGAAAACCCAGCAAGTTAGGCTCTAGTTAAATAGTTTCTTCTGAGGTCAGGCCTTATTAATAAGGAATGAATCCTCTGGCATATGTCAAAATGATTACCTTTTTTCCCCCTCCCTGCTGCTGGAAGCATTAGGGGATTTTTCCCCCTGATCTTCACTATTGAGAGCCTGACAGAGCTTCTAGAGGTAAGCTCATAAGAGTGTGGAACGTCTCAATATGACTGGGTCCCCCTGGAGTTTTTAACTCTCAGACTTGTGTACACTGAGCTTCCAGCAATTTGTCAATTACAATTCAGGTTTTCCTACCCCAGTTGGTTCCCACAGAGATTTCTGCTCCAGTAAGGTATGATTCTTTATATATACCTGTCTCTCCAATTTTGAGGGCAACAGTTTGCCCTGTGACCTCAGTAATCTGAGGGATCTAAGAAGAGCTGTTGATTTTTCATCTTTTTACTTGTTAGGATGGAGCAATGACTTCCAAGCTCCTCACATGCCTCACCAAAAACTGGGAGCCTCCCATTTTTTTTAAAGTATCTACACCATCTCTGTTATTTGAAGAGCTTGTCGACATCTTGTAGGGAATAAGAGCTGAGATGAATAAGCGTAGTATTTAGCTCTGATTGTTTAATACTTTTTGAAGATCTCAGGATTATTGTCCATCCTGTGAATGTGAAATTAAGTGGGATAGAATTATTTGGCAGGAGACATAATTTAGAAGCCTAGCTCTTAAATAATTATTTTTTTACAGTTTTTAAGAATCTTTTTTCTGGCTCTTCAAAAAATTCCAAATGGTTTGTGTTCTCCATGCTTCTTTTAAAAGTTAGTTGCTCAGCTTGCACCCAGTTTGAAGTGGTCTCCCTCTACCTCACCTGTCATGTCATCTAGTTAGCCTTCTGCCCATGGCTCCACCAGAATTGTTCTAGGTACAGTTATAAGTAACATCTATGCTGCCATGTCCACTTAGTTCTTTTTAAGTTCTTAACTGAGTAGTACACACCTGACAACTTCTTCCTCAAGACACTTTTTTCACTTGACTACTGTGATGGCTCCTTCTCCAGAATTTTCTCCCTCATCTGGGGTCACTTTTCAGTCTGTTTTGCTGACTTATCTTTCCTTGCCTCTGTTTAAACCTCTATAAATTCTTTTTATAGAGATTTCTTAGTGTTTAGACCTAAGCCCTGTTTTCCTTCTAAACCTCTTCAATAATTTCATTCATTCCCATGGCTGTAAATCATCTGTGTGCCCATTCTCAATTTTGTATCTCCAGCATGACCCATTCTTCTGATTTCCCCTCTGGTAAGTTTTCTGTAACCCAAAAACTTTGTGTCTAGAGGGATAGAAAGAAAATACAATAAAATATTAATGGTGGTGAGATTATAGGTGAGTTATATTTTCCTCGCCTTTATTTGACTTTCTATAGATTTTCTGTATAACTTTGAAGTTTACAAAGTGTTTTCAAATATTTAATCTCATTTTGATATGCTTGATGACTGACCTTGAGCTTCTAGAGTCTAAATGTCAGCCTGTAACTGGACTTCAAATTAGGAAGTCACTCTTTCACATCAGGTGTCTTTGTGTTATACCATGCCATCTCATTTGAAGCAGAACATGTAAATCTTTATGATGTTTCTCTGTGCTCTGGCTATTAGACAGTTACTTATAATATCAATGTTGATCTTGCAGGTGGATTTGACATGGAAGTAAAAGGTTGGGGTGGAGAAGATGTTCATCTTTATCGAAAATACTTACATGGTGACCTTATGGTGATTCGGACTCCAGTGCCTGGTCTTTTCCACCTCTGGCATGAAAAGCGCTGTGCTGATGAGCTGACCCCTGAGCAGTACCGCATGTGCATTCAGTCCAAAGCCATGAATGAGGCCTCTCACTCCCACCTCGGAATGCTGGTCTTCAGGGAGGAAATAGAGACACACCTTCATAAACAGGCATACAGGACAAACAGTGAAGCTGTTGGTTGATGTAATCATTAACACATGACAGTCTGAACAACAAACCAGTACTGTTTATTTAGCCTTAATTCCAATTCCAGATGCAGTGCCTCTTTTAGAGAAAACATGTTTATTTTTCACGTTCTTCTTGGCATTACTTTAGCATTTCAACTTAATCTGAGAAGAAAAAACAAGTGTTTCAGCACAAAGTCTCTATTTTGTGAGAATACTGTACCATGGAATAATTGACAAATTGAAATCTGGTATTTGTCCCAAAAGTTGTTTTGAGTTCGTTTCTGCCTGGTGCCCATGTTCTGACTGCATGTGGGATTGCATAGTGTCCTGAGTGCATTTGGGTGGAGAGATGGGATGTGCTGGGCTGATGGTGAGCCAGGAGCAGCACACTCCTACAGAGGGGACAGAGTATCATGGACATAGTGTGTGGACAGGTATCTTCACCTGCCTACCATTGTCACCCTGCTTGATTTTTAAATGAAGGGCTTTGGTTGATAGCTTGAAAAATTTCACTGAAGCAGGGAATAATTAAATGACACGTCTGAAATCCTCCATCAGAGAAGGCAGAAATCAAAACCCCTTAACTTAATGTTGCTTATCCCCCTGAATGTTTTTAAGCAAATGGGTAATAGTAGAAAATAGAATGATTAAAATTAGAATGTGTTATTGCATTATTATCATGTTCAGGATTAGCAAAGTTGCTGTAGACTGTTTTGAACAAACAAAAAACAGGAAAACATTTGTAACAGAGTAATTACAGTGGAGCACAGGATACTAGCTGTGTCTGGAAACATCAGTTTATATGAGCCAGCTACATCAGGGCCTTCCTGTGGTAGTTCAGAAAAGATGAGCATAGCATAGTTTTCTTTATTTTTTGCTTTATATTTTCTCATTTAGCATAGATACATATGTATTTATTATCATTTATTTTTAATATGTTAATATATGCTGTATCTGTATATGTATTATTATAATACTTTGAGTTGAAAGAGTTTCACTGTGGGGAGAAAACACAATTTAACGAGGTATCCATCGGATCATTCTGATTTGAAAAAAGGGGAGGAGAGGAAGGTAGTCTGAGTAGAAATCTGAATTACAGAATATTTTAGAGAAACGTATTGCTTGCATATAGAATGTTTTAATTGAAATGTAAATTATATTGATGAGACAAGGTGAATAAGAAATTATATTCAGACAGAACTGTACTGTATTATTTATCACACATGGTTTTTTTACTATCAGGTCAATTGCTAGGTCCAGAAATTGGATATAAGATGAAAGACATGCATAAATTTTTCAACCTTTGGCTTTTAAAAGGGACCTATATTGAATTCAGTGTGTACATAAACCCCTAGAAATTCACAGAAGAATAATTTTTCACAGTAAATAATATCTGAAATATTACAAATTTCTAGGTGCTACATGAATTCAATTTTATAATAACTCTTTAATTATTCTTACAAGTTTTAAGTTGGGATAGTATTTAGGGTTTTTCTTAAGATAATGTAAAATGTTCTCTGCAAAATAATTCTTGCCATTGTCTCTTTTTATACAATTATTTATTTTGAAGACCAGTGAATTATAGTATTTAAAGTGAGAGAACTTAATTATTTGCAGAGGTAAGTTGCAGCTTGTTTTTTGAGAGAATCAAATGATAATTTTGTTCCTTTTTTTAAAACTAGCTTTTAATTTAAAGATGGAAGCTAAGGAATGGAAACATTCCTATGTTTTTGACATTAAATGGTACCAATAAAGTATTTTATTATAAAAAGTTAAATGAGAATGTGATAAATTAATTTTATTATATTGTAAAATATCATAAATACAGAAAATGTATAACATGTAATTGTGTGCTTTTTTTCTTTTTCATTTTCTTTGTTTATTTCTTTGTTTTTTTTTTTTTTGAGACAGAGTCTTGCTCTGTCACTCAGGCTAGAGTGCAGTGGTGTCATATGCCTGGGCTCTAGCTATCCTTCTTCCTCAGCCCCCCAAGTAGCTGGGACTACAGGTGCATGTTACTACAGCTGGCTAATTTTTCTATTCTTAGTAGAGATGGGGTCTTGCTCTTGTTCAGTCTGGTTTCAAACTCCTAAACTCAAGTGATCTTCCTGCCTCGACCTCCCAGAGTGCTAGTGTGTATGAGCCATCATGCCTGGCTGTAATTGTGTTCTTTAAAGAATCTTATACCAGTGCACCAGCTGCCCATATTAAAATATGAGGCATTACCAGTGACAGGCCCATGTGCCCCTTCTCCATCACATACCCTCATTCTGTCCATGGTAGTCACTATCTGATTTTTGTGATAATTTTTCACTTGCTTCATATTTTTCTCAATTGTGTTTTTTGTTGTTGTTTTTGCTGTTAGAAGCAGTGGTGTCATGAGCACCACTGTACATGTCTCTTATAAGTGTGCCAGAATTTTTCTAGGAGTAAAAATGCTGAATTCTTGCCCATTTAGCGGGCTTTAGGCATGAATTGTAGTTATAATTTGCATTTCTAGTCTTTTTGCCCATTTTTACCAGTTCATAGAAATTCTTCACATACTCTGGATACTAATTCTTGTTGGTTAAATGTTTGCATATATCTTCTGCCAGGATGTGGCTTGTCTTTTTCCCATTCTTGATAGTAGTCTTTGATGAATAAAAATTAACTTTAATGTGACAATCTTTTTTCTTTATTATTTCTGCTTTTTAAAATAGAATTTATTTTTTAGAGCAGTTTTAAGTTCACAGGAAAACTGAGCAAAAGGTACATAGAGTTTCCCTGTATCCCCTGCCCACACAAATGTAGTTTCCCCCATTATCAACATCCCCACCACAGTAACACAGTTGTTACAGTTGATGAACCTACATTGACCAGTCATTATCACCTAAGGTCATAGTTTACATTAGGGTTCACTCTTGGTATTGCACATTCTGTGAGTTTAGATAAATGTATCTTTATCACATGTATCCGTGTCATACACAATAGCTTTACTGCCCTAAAAATTCTCTATTCTCTGACTATCTTCTTTCTCCCTACCCCCTGGCAACTACTGATTTTTTTACCATGTCATGTATTAATAGCTGGAATCATACAATATGTAGCCTTTTCATGTATTTGTCTCTTTCACTTAGTAATGTGCATTTAAGTTTCTTCCATGTCTTTTTATGGCTTGATAGGTCATTTCTTTTTGGCACTGAATAATATTCCATTGTCTGGATGTACCACAGTTTACCCATTCACCTAATTGAAGGGCATTTTTTCTTTTTTTTTTTTTTTTTTTGAGACAGAGTCTCACTCTGTTCCTGGGGCTAGAGTGCTGTGGCATCAGCCTAGCTCACAGCAACCTCAAACTCCTGGGCTCAACCATCCTCCTGCCTCAGCCTCCCAGGTAGCTGGGACTACAGGCATGTACCACCATGTCCAGCTGTTTTTTAGTTGTCTAGCTAATTTCTTTCTTCTTTTTTTTTTTTTTTTTTATTTTTAGTAGAGATGGGGTCTCACTCTTGCTCAAGCTGGTCTCAAACTCCTGAGCTCAAAGGATCCTCCCACCTCAGCCTCCCAGAATGCTAGGATTACAGTCGGGAGCCACCACGCCCAGCCTGAAGGGCATCTTGATTGCTTCCAAGTTTTGACAGTTATAAATAAAACTGTTGTAAATATCCATGTGCAGGTTTTTGTGTGGACATAAGTTTTCAACTCCTTTGGGCAAATAACAAGGAGTACAATTGCTGGATTGTATGATAAGAGTATTTTGTGTTTGGTAAGAAACTGCCAAATTGTTTTCCAAACTGGCTATACCATTTTGCATTCACACCAGCAATGAATGAGAGTTCCTGTTGCGTCGCATCCTCCCCATCTTTGGTTGTGTCAGTATACTGGAATTTGGCCATTCCAATAGGTGTGTGTTGGGTCATTGGTGGTTTTAATTTGCATTATCCTGCATTTAATTTGCAGTATCCTGATGACATATGATGTGGAGCATCTTTTCTTGTGCCTTATTTTCCATCTGCATATCTTCTTTGGTTAGGAGTTGGTTACTATTTTTTGTTATTGATTTATGACCTCATAATAGGGAAGGATTTCTTAAAGATATTGTTGTATATTACCTTCTAAATATCTCCTACATAGTTTTGCTTTTTTTTAGTTAGGTCTTTAACCTAAGTGGAAGAGATTTTTCAGTATGATGTGAGGTGTAAGGATTGCATTTCACTTTTTTCCAGCACTGTGTCCATACTTTACCCACATATCTGCAAAACCAGTCTGTCATCCATCAGAGGTCCCTACATGCCTGGGTCCGATTCTGGGCTCTCTCAGTTCCATTCAGTTGTCTTTTACCACACCATTCACACAGTTTGACTTACCATAACTCTACAAGTTGATACCTGAGATACGTTGTCTACTTCATAGCCTTTGAACTTTCATATAAATTTTAAAATAAGCTTGTTAAGTTTCACAAAAACTTTTCTGAATTTAATTGGAATCTCTCAGCTGTCTATAAGGTCATTTTGGGGAGAATTGACATGCTTGTATTTATGTTATGACATGTGCCAATCTTGGAACATGACATATCTCTCTGTTTAGGTCTTTGTTGTCTTTCAGTTAAGTTCTATAATTTTTCATTATTCATGTATTATTTTCTTCCTAGGTATTTTCTTCCTTTTTGATGCCATTGTACCTGTCCTTTTATTGTCTGTCACTGGTGTTTAGAAATCATTGATTTTTGTGTGTTAATTTTTGTGTTCAGAAACCTTGTCAAAAACTGTTAATTCTAATAATGTATTTTTAGTTTGTTTTGCATATTTCCTGGTTATATGTCTATATCATGTATCTATGAGTAGCAAAAGTTTTATTTCTTTTCAATTTTTAAATCTTTAATTTCTTATCTTCCTATGCTGGTCAGGATTTGCTGTGCAGTGTTGATGGAAGTGGTAATAGTGGGCTCCCTGCCCATGCTTCTGATTTCAAGGGCGATACTTCTCTGTGTTTCATCAGTAAGTGTGGTATTTGCTGGAGGTGTTTTTGTAAATACCCCAATTATCAGTTTAAGAAAGTTCCCTTTAATTATTAGGTGAGTTTCTATCATGCTAAGAGCATTTACCAAACACTTTTACTACATCTGTTGAGATGATCATGTTTTTTCCACTCCTTTAATGGGTGTGTTAAATTGATGGAGTATATTAATAGATTTTCTGAAGTACTCTTGCATTCCTGTGGCAAACTCCCATGGGTCATGATGTATTATTCCTATTTTACATTGCTGGATTTGGTTTGCATATATACATACATATACATTCATTTACATATCTGTGTATGTATTCATGGGGGGTGTAGGTATGTTTATATTTCAGGTGTTTTTCATCTGTGTTTATGAGTAAGAGTGCCTATAACCTCCCTTTCTCATCGTTAACAGATTTTCCTATTAAAGTTACACTACCTTATAAGTTACAGGTGTTCCTTCTTATTCTGTTTCTAGAAAAGTTTTGTAAAACTGGAATCATTTTTTCCTTGAACAGTACTGACTGAAAACCACCTGGGCATAAACTTTTCTGTATGGGAAGATTTTTGATCACTGGTTCAATTTACTTAATGGTTCTAGCACTATTCAAATTTTCTTGTTTTTTCTAGAGTCAGTTTTGATTGAGTTCTTTTGGGTAAATTATAATTTTCTTAAAATTTATACTGATAAATATGAAAATTCAGATTAAATGTACAAAGTTGTATGTAATATCCTCTTTATTCCTGATATTGTTTATTCTTTTGTTTTTTCTTGATCAGCCTTGCCAGGGGTTGGCAAGTATTTTTCAGTCCTTTCAAATAACTGACTCTTACTGGCCACGTATGAGACATCCAGTTGCTTTACATCCTCCCTAACACAGTATTTTCAGTGTTTTTAGTTTAAACTCTTTAATTTTAATTTCTAGTGAGTACAGTCATCCCATTTTGTTTTTAATTTACTTTATCATCAGAGAAATAAATACCTTATCATATGCTTATTGGCATGTGGCTGTCTTCTTTTGTGAAATGCCTGTTAAACTTTTTTGCCTTTTAAAAAAAATTGGCGTATCTTTTTTTTTAATTGAATAAGAGTTACTTCTATATCGTCGATTTGAGACCTTTGTAAGATTTATATATTGCAAATATCTTCTCCTTGACAGGGCCTATTTTTCACTCTTAATGGTATCAGTTAATAAGCAAAAGTTCTAAATTTTAATAAAAATTATTTAATCTATTTTCTTTCTTTTATGGCTAGTAATTTTGGTGTCTAATTTAAGAAATCTTTGCCGTACTCCAAAATAAAGGAGAAACTTTTGTGGTTTTTTAAGACCCTTCATTACATTTCATATTTAGATCTATGATGTATCTGGAAATAATTTTAGTATATGAATTGCAGCAAGAGTCAAGATTCATCCTTTAGATTTCCTTTTAGTGAGTATGCTGATAGCAAACTCTATTTATTTATTTATTTATTTAGAGACAGAGTCTCCCTCTGTTGCCCAGGCTAGAGTGCCACGGCGTTAGTCCAGCTCACAGCAACCTCAAACTCCTGGGCTCAAGCGATCCTTCTGCCTCAGCCTCCTGAGAAGCTGGGACTACAGGCATTCGCCACCATGCCCGGCTGATTTTTTATCTATATATTTTTTTAGTTGGCCGATTGATTTCTTTCTGTTTTTAGTAGAGGTGGGGTCTCGCTCTTGCTCAGACAGGTTTCAAACTCTTGACCTTGAGTGATCCGCCCACCTCGGCCTCCCAGAGTGCTAGGATTACAGGTGAGCAAACTCCATTTTAGTTTGTCTTTAGATATTTTTATTTTATCTCATTTAAAAAATATGTTTTTGAAGGGTAGAGAATTCTAAGTTGGCAATTATTTTTAGCACATTGATGTTGTTATTGTATTGTTTTCTGGCTTCAGTTGTGTCTGCTGTGAACTATCAGCATAGCAGTTGCCACCCCTTTGCAGGCAGTCGGCCCTCTTTCTTTCTGGCTGTCTTCAAGCTCTCTTCTTTGTTCTGCATCACAATGATGTATCTGTGTGTGGATTTTTTTTTTTTCTGATCCAGCCTGAGATTCCCTGGGCTTCCTGGGTTATCTTTTATCAGTTCTGAAAAATTCTCAGCTATTATATTTTCACATATTACCTCTGCCTCAATTCTCTTTCCTTTTATGCCTCTGATAACATGTTAAAACTGTTATACCCTCCATGTCTCTTAACTTGTTTCTTATTTTCCAACTCTTTCTCTGAGTTAGACTTTGGTAATTTCTTTAGAATTATGACCAAACAAATTTGGGAAACAACCAAATAGAACATACAGAACTGAAAACTACAATAATTGAATTTTTTAAGTCCAACAGATGTGTTTAACAAGATTAGACCCAGCTAAAGAGAGATTTTTAAAACTGGAGTATAGGTCAGAATGTTTGCTTCTGCTGGGTACTTTGGGCAGTACAAGTTCAAGGCTATGTTAAACTAAATTCTCAGTTAAAAGTTTGTTAGACCAATGTGATTTGTGCTGCAAAACTTTGTGAAGCTCACCACCTGTGGTCATAAATTATCAGGGGTTAAATTTCCCTGCCTCCATTCAGTGTTAAGCTTAAAAGTAGGCAGTTTTCCTTAACCCCCTTGGAGTTCGGGTGAAGCATTTTATTTCAAGTTCACTGTTAAACAGAGGGGTGGTTCTTTGGGATTCCAGCTTTATGGGCTGAGGTCTCCTATATTTGATTCTTTATCATGAGCAGGCCCTGGACTTTCTTCTTTATCCCCCTTGGACTTGAAAATGGAAGCTCATTGTCCCCTTCCTCGGGCAAAAGCTGGCTTCAGAGCTTCCCTGACTTCTCTGGGCTTATTCCTTCACTTGGATTTCTTAATTTTACACAACTTTCCTGGTTGTTTTCAGCAGCTGAATACTTAGTCTTTCATGCTACCAGAAATGGACAGGTGTCTAATTTACTTTATTAATACTCTTCACAGCATTGTTGCAGAACAACTCAACACTGTCACTGAAAATCTGTACCGAGTGTCCTGGTTCTGTTGGGGTGTATACATGGGAGTGTTCTGGCAGCCCCTCACCATTCTCAGTGTTGTGAGTTTCTTTTTGGGAATAAATTATAAATTGTGTTAACATAATCTAACCTGGCCTATAGATGGGTTGTAGGTTTTGCCTTTGGAAAGTAGTTTTGAATCTCAAATTTGTGGGGATTTTCTTCCATATCTGTATAGATACTAGTTGAACGCTTAAGTGACTCTTCAGTGATGTTAGTATTAATATATCATTGTATTGACTGGAATGTCAGTGTTCCTTTGAGAAGGGGACTTACAAGCCTCTGCTTCACTTTTTCCTGAAAGCTGCTGCTTTCTGCAGGACACGTGCTGCCTGGCATCATTGGAGTGCCCCCGCCTGGCCACAACACACCTTGACTCTGCTGCCATGAGCCAGGCGCCACGCTGCTTTGTCTGCTACCACAGCAACCTCATGCGAGAGAGATACCACAGTTCCCATTTTAATCATGAGGAAATAGAGGCTAAAGAAGGTAAGTACCTTGTCCAGCCATCTCCACCTGGGAACTGGAGACCAGGGCTCAAATCCCAGCATTACAACTTCACTTCCTTGCCCTTAGTGCCTGTTCTGCCTCCCTGAGGAAAGTGACATACATTTTATGTATAGGTGTAGTAGGTGTGTGTGTCACAAGTCATGTTTGTCACAGAACGTTATGTCTGTACATATTGGTCTTTAGCTTATTCTGCTATATTTGTTCTGAAACACGTGTGAGGTGACGTTCAGCTGTCACATGGGACTGTGAGGAACCATACACTGTGCTGGCCATGGGACACAGCCGCGTTAAAAGCAGCTCCCACAAAGAAAGAGCCAGGACTAGCACATGAGACAGACATGACAGCCCCACAGGAGATGGGCAAGGAGAAGCAGGCCCCAGGGAGCACGGGGCCACCACTGGGGATGACCTGGGGACTCCTGCAGAAGGAACCAGTGCTTCCAGGTGTGTGAGGATGGGTCACCAGTGGTGGAGGAGGTGCAGATGGGGGTGTGCTGACGGGTGTGAGGTCAGTATGCCTGAGGAGCGGCTCTGGGGTCATCTGGGGGGGATAAGAACCCATTCAGAACCTCAGCAGCCAGAGCTACTCGAGGGAGGCATGTAACCCAGGGCTATTTCCCGATTCAGCAGGTCTAGGATAGGGCCTGAAAATGCGTATTTCAGACAAGTTCCTGGCCCCAC
The DNA here is from genome assembly GCA_008750895.1 of Mirza zaza. Taxonomy (NCBI): domain Eukaryota; kingdom Metazoa; phylum Chordata; class Mammalia; order Primates; family Cheirogaleidae; genus Mirza; species Mirza zaza. The sequence goes on along the minus strand of VSMD01103521.1, from coordinate 26,864 downwards.
ACGAGAACCACAGCCCTGAAGGAACTGCTTGCGGGGCAAGGGTGGCCAAGAGCGCTCACCTCACACTGCTTGGTGTCGTGTCCCAGGCACAGCCCAAATGACACGCTGCCCCTTCTTTAGCTGAGGCAGGTGGATACTTCTGAAAATAACTGCACAGGAAATGAAGGATGTCATTGGATTTAAAGACCTAAAAAGTGGTGCTATTCACCCAAAGCTCAAGCATCCTCACTGGTGTCTGGGTTTGCTCCACAAACACCTGAGCCCTTGTCATGCACCATCTGCTCCATGGGGCACTGGAGGGGTGACAGGCAGCAAGGCCCTGAGGCCCAGCCTTCTGTTCAGTATAGTGGTCCATCCATAGCTGTTGAGGCTCACATTAGAAACACAAGTCCTCAGTCACACTGGCCACATTTCAATGAGAAGTGCCCACGTGTGGTTAGCGGCTGCAGCACTGGACAGTGCGGAGAACGTTCCCTCCCACAGGAAGTGTTCTGCTGGGCAGCGCCGGGCTCACGGGAATGATGGACGCTGAGGCATTATCGGACTTGAGCTGTCAGCTCCGAAGACGCAGCGCAGGCTCCATACGAGCTGCATGGCTGGTTGGAAGGTGGCGAGTCATCTCCTGATGGCTCACGGTTCGTTACAGACTCCCCATTCTACTCTTTCCTCCTCCACTTTACTTGTCTAAAAAAGCTGTAACAAGAGAACCTCTGGGCCGGGCGCGGTGGCTCACGCCTGTAATCCTAGCATTCTGGGAGGCCGAGGCGGGTAGATTGCTTGAGGTCAAGAGTTCGAAACCAGAAAGAAATTAATTGGCCAACTAATATATATAGGAAAAACTTGGCCGGGCATGGTGGCACATGCCTGTAGTCCCAGCTACTCGGGACGCTGAGGCAGCAGGATCACTTGAGCCCAGGAGTTTGAGGTTGCTGTGAGCTAGGCTGACGCCACGGCACTCACTCTAGCCTGGGCAACAGAGTGAAACTCTGTCTCAAAACGAAAGAAAGAGAACCTCTGGTGTCTTCCAGCCAGGCCCTGTGGACATAGGGATGAGTGGCCTGGAGGAGCGGAGGGTGGCTTTCCTCTGGTGCCTCAGTTCTTTTCCTTCAACTCCAACTCCCCGGCCCTCTCAGACCCCTCTTCTTCAGTGCTCAAGTGCAGCTCACTGCAAAAGAAGGGGCCCCATCTAGACTGCGATCTGCAGGCTGCTGTCCAGGAAGGTGTCAGCAGGGACTCCCCCACCCTGCCCCGGGAGAGACTGGCTAGCCCTGCAGTACGGGGGCCCTCACAGCCTGGTCTAGCTAGGGCTTCCAGACTCACGTGACCATGCAGTATACACCAGTGATATCTTTTGGGGCTCACATTGAGGAATGCAGGACTAGAATACCCCTTGGGTATAGCTGTTTCTAGTCCTGCATTAAGTCACTGGAAAGCCCTTTGTCAGAATGTGTTGCCCGCTCGCCCCTCGCCCAGCCCCTCCTTGGAAGGCTGTTCCAGGCCTGGCAGCCTTGTCCCATGTCCCGCATGGGCCCGCATTTCTGCACACACACAGCAGGCAAGGCAGGGGAGCGATGTGTTCTTTTATTGATGCAAGTATGTCCAGTCACGCCAAAGCTGACATCCTGCGTTATGGTACAGCTTTGTAAGTTCATCGGAGTTCATCTCAAAATACCAAAACATCAAATTTAGGGTATGTATCAAATTGGGAAAATAAAGCAGCAGACGTAGACACTGTTTCAAGTAGGTACTAGAACTTACCACCTGTGAGGTGCACGTGGGTGTGAAGGCCCTTTAACACATGTACAGAAAACGTTCTAACACTATATTCCAAATATATATTCTCAAGTTTTAAGCCTTTATCTCAAAGACAAACAAAGCAATATGCACTATCCATACACGATCTGTACTAGGTAGGATGTGGGAAAGTGCAAACACACTGTGACAATACAGTGTAACTATTCTTGCTCTGCCCAAGGCCACCTCCTCCCCAGGGCAGCCTGCACGTCTCCAGGCTCTCCCAGTAGCTCTGGGAGGCGGGACCTGGCATGCGGAGACGGACAAGGGTGCGGAGCTCCCGCAGGGAGACAGCCTGCCTCTGGCTTTCTGAGGGAGAGCCCTCCCGCCCCACGGTCAGTAAGGCCCAGGGCAAATGCCAAGAGGTCGGCATGGAAAAGGGGCGCGCTCCTCGAGGCTGGGCGCAGAGAAAAACCTCCCAGTGTGGGGCAGTTCTATCTGCACGGGCTCCAGAGTTCTGGCTTGGCAGATTCTGTGTCTCAGATTCCAATCTGGGGAGGAGCAGTCCACTAGAACGCCACCTCTCAAGCTGCTTCCCTCCCTCTGTACACGGGCTTCAAGAGCAGCTCTATATGTCACTGTCCCAGAGCTTGCTGTGCATTCTCTTCGTCAAAGCTCACTGACTTTCAAACTGATGACTCCACAACTCCCTCCCTCACGTTTTAGATATTTTCTTTTTTAAATGTAAGTAAAGAATGACCTGCCAGACACTTGCTCACAGGAAATATACTGCCAGGTGCTCTTGCCCCTCCCTGACCCCACAAATCCCTGACAAAGGAAAATGAAAATGTAAACTTTGGAAAGCCCACACTCAAAGGGCTTCCAGAAGTGTGCAGATGAGACTCTGGGCCCCGCCCCACAGGAGCCTCCCGGCCCAGGCTCGGAAGGGCGGCGCCTGCGCGGAGCAGGAAGACAGCCCCAGTACCCTCTAAGGCACTAACCCGACGTCAGAGACACTGGCTGGAGAGGCGTCCGAGCAGGCAGGGCTCACGTTGCTTTTGGTTGGGTTTTTAAAAATTGTTTTTGTAAGATGTTAGTAGTCAAAAGTAGAAAATAAAAATCTCTATTTCGTCAGAGTAAGATGCTATCGTGGATGCCACCTCCAATGATGCTCTCCCCGCCCTCCCCAAGCAGGGCCTGCCCTGCTATTGAAAATAAACAAAAAACTTTGTAAGTGCCAAAGGTTGATGCATGAAATAATTAACACTTTTTTCTCATAAAAGTTATATACAAAACAGACCCCAACCAGTGAGGCCACCTCAGCTCAGCCGTGTCAATCAAGGTTCACACCTGGTGTGCGCATGTGCTCCATCCGCTCAGCAGCCACGTTGCGCCTCAGGCTCTATTAAGGAGGGTGGTCCTGCAGGAGGACAGGACAGGCAGCGCTCAGGCCCCCAAGCAAGCAGGGGCAGGGCCTGGCCTCGGCCTCCTGCCCACCAGGGCCCGGGGCTAGCAGCCCTGCACTGAGGCCCACCCACAGTTCTCTCCCTTCCCGGCAGACCTGGGTGTTCCTGGAGCTCTCCTACCTGAGGCTCTTCCAGCTGTCCTTTTCCATGTGGTTCTCGGGACCTTCACTTTCAAAGGAGGCGATGAAGAGAGCTGAGAGATGGGGGAGGCACTCAGAATCCACGTCCCCATATGGCATCTGTGAATACCCGGTTTTCCCTCCCAGGGCAGCAGCTGGGCCCAGGATAAGAGGACAGCGACCTCTGGCTGGGCTGTACAGTTCTCTGCTGCGTGGGGCTCCCGGGCTGCCTGTCAGGGACCCTGGGAAGGCTCCTCACCCTGCAGCGCCTGCCTGACCCTTTCTGGCCCTTCTGAGTGGCCTTGGAGCCTGATCTTCTTTCTGTTCCCTGCCCACAACCCACCATCACACACACTTGCCCCTATGGGCTGAGCTCGCCCGTGTGGTACGGAGTAGCCACCAGGCCACCTCCCAAGCAACCCCCAACAGGTGTGGGGCCTGGACAGGAGTCAAGGTGGCACATCCAGGTGGGAGGGCCATGCTGCCACAGAAGCATCCCTCACCTTCCTCACTGTAGATGGGCGCCGTGAGCAGGTAACTCTGAATCTTCTTGTCCTTCTCGAAGGGACACTCTACCTGTGTCCATGTCATGAACTCATGGATCTGTCTGGAGATCTCCCAAAATTTCTGAAAGGGAAAAGACCAACTGATGTTCATTTGTTTCCTTAACCTCCAAACCTTTGGTCAGTGCAGGGTATGTGAGTTTTGGCTTCAGTCTGCTGCTCACTTTGCTGGTCCCAGCAAGATGGGACAGTGGCCCTGCATGGCTGAACCCATGGCAGTGGTGGCATGTGGTGTGGTGTTAGAGCCAGTAGGTGTTCTCCAAGGCCACTGTGTCCTGCCTGGGCCATCGGGCTGGCAGCACGTCTGTGCCTCCCTGTGCAGGGACTGAAGAGGACCCAATCTGTGACCCCGGCCTGAGGCAGGTACCCTGGCCACACCCAGCCCATCAGCACCAACCACGGTATGTCAGGATCTCCCTCTCCAGGGCCTGTGCAGGATCCACAGCTCCCGCCCTCACCTGTGTGAAGTGGGCATCTAATAGCCATGCCCATCACCTGCCCAGGCACCGCTGTCGCACCCTCCCGTCCTTGACCAGGTGCCCTGAGCCCCACCAAGCAGGTTCTTGGCTTTCGTCTGGAATTCTCTGCCCCTGCCTCCCCTCTGCCCAAGGTCCTCCTGGCTCCCAACCCCCGGGACAGCCCCTCCTCTGGTGAGGTCAGGCTGTAGCCACAGTCCTGAGTAAGTGTGGTTCCCTGTTGACTCCCAACTCTGTAACCAGGTTGTCCACCCAGAAGGGCAAAGGGCACCTCACACATCATAGTCAAGCAGCACCCCTGACCCCTCCTCTGCCACTTTCAGACCTGAAGGCCCTTCCGAACCTCAGGCAGGACTCGGGAGACCCACAGACCCCGCCCCAAGGCCATAGCCTGGCAGCCACAGTGCATGGCCAGTGTCTGCCTGCCCCGAGTGGTGCTGGGGCGCTGGGAGGCTGAGCTCACCTTGAAGTTAATGTGCCCATTGGGCAGGTGGTTGGTGTGGATTTTGTGCAGGAAGTAGATGTCCTTAACGAAGAGGTTGAACACAGGGATAACGATCTTCTCTCGGCTGCTGTTGGCCATCTGGGACCTCTGCGTGGCGCCCTGCAGGGCCGTGCGGTAGTTGCAGAAGTTGCTGGAAGGGTCCATGTGGTGCTGTGGGCACAGGGAGGCTCTGGTGAGTGTCCCAGGCCAGCGCCCCTCAGGCCTGCTCAGGACACCCGTCTGCAGGGCCAGAGCCGGCTGACGGAGAAGGTGTCTCCAGTGTGGGTGGCCCAGGAGTGCGCGCACGGGAGGGAACGCCCAAGGGGACCTGGTTGAGCCCCACAGCCAGGGGCTTCCAGGTTTCAGTCCCAGTGTCTCTGGAAAGCTGGACAAAAGTGTCACAGCCCTACCTACTGTACCTACCCTCTCCTTCCTGCCTTCAAAACTTTCCTTTGCTCCTCTTTGCGTGCATATCAACACCTCCGAAACCTGAGCAGCCCCATGACACACGAGTGTTTTGTGAAAAATGGATTCCAGGATCGAATGCATCAGGTAAGGCTGCAGAGGAACGTGTCTGCCAGCCTCTGGGTCACCCAGACATCCAGGACCAAGAGAAGGTGACCCAGGAAAGGCCAGCCAGGCTCCACTTACTCGCGGGGTCCACCTCATGACTCAGGGCCCCGCTTTCGCCAAGCTCTTTGTTAACTGCTCTCGGGAACTTGCCCTGGGTAACGCTCGGTCCATCAGAAGTAGCAACGGCCTAGCCAGGGAGAGCTTGAGGACCCACCACTTGAAGACAACAGCGCCAGGCTCACAGGAGCCGGTGGCGCTGCGCTGGCAAGTCTCCACCCACTGTCAGCACCCCTCCAGGTGGCAGGGCAAGGCTGTGCAGGGCTCCTGCCTACCTCCAAGACGTCGAACTTGGCTGTCTTGACTTTGGACCAGGTTTTCTTCAGCCGTGCCACGGGACTGAGGTTCATGCCAGCTACAAGGGACAGCAGGTAGGGTCAGGGCCATGGAGGCAGGCTGAGGCACCCCGCACCGGGCACCCGGGCACTCACAGATGATGGCCATCATGGAGTTGAAATTCCCCATGTTGAAGCACTCCCGGGCCACGTCGATGAAGAACTCCAACATGCGGGTCCGGTGCTTCTTCTTCACCACCTGAAAGGCGCAGGGCGGCCTCAGCACGGCGCCACCGGGGCACCGACCCTGCTCAGCTTTCTCAGCCGTGAGGAGGGCTGTCTGCCCAGCGAGGCCCGACGGGCCGGCGGTGCTGGGCACAGAGGAAGCACGGGACTGGGTGTCTGTCAGCACTGAAGGAGGCACTGCCAAGGCCCCAGACATGCAAGGAAGACTTCGTGCATTTACTTTTAAAGTTCCATCACCCAACTTCAGGTGGGTCAGGAGTCGGGGCCTCACGGGGCGTGGAGACGCGGCAATCCGCCGTGTCTGCCGAGGGGCATGCTTACCCGGCACACCTCCGTGGCCACCAGCATGCTCAGGCAGTTGAACCAATTGTCGTAGGCCTCCAGGCTATAGGTCTTGGTCAGGTCCCCTCGGCACTGTGAGGACACAGCAGGTCTCAGGAAGCCTGGAGGACCCTGCTTGGACAATGAAGTCCCCATGGCTAGCCTGGCCCCCAGGCCGCAGCTCAGCCTGCTTCATGGCAGCCCAGACCACTCCTCGCTGCCCAGTGCAGCGCCAGGCTGGCCCCCAGGCCGAGCCTGCAGCTCCCCGGCGCATCATGTGCACGGTCATGCAAGACCTCTGAAGCAAGTGCCCTCCGGGCCAGGGCCACACCTGCCAGGTCTCGTGGCCCCGTGCTCTCCAGAACGTGCTGGGTGAGGCCCACACCCACCCTGCATGGGCACAGGCACCAGGCTGGCCAGGCATGTGGCGCTGGCTGGGGACCCAGAGCATGCCACCGGCCTCTGCCACTCACCCTGTGGTTGTCTAGGGGGTCCACGTGGCTGATGATCTGCATCAGGTCCTCAGGGTGGATGCTGCTGACCCTGTCCTGGGGGTGTGGGGACAGCAGGGGAGGTCAGAGCTGCACAGGGTGTGTGGTAACGGGGCCAGCTCAGGGCACAGCCCTTGGCCTCCTCCTAGGCCAGTCCTCCATCTTGGGGCCACCACGGTCCCCACGCAGGGCAGCACTGCCCTCGTCTCTCCCTTTCACACAGGGCTGCCGTGCTCCCACAGCCCCGAGTACCAGGGGCACCTGCTGCTCAGACAGACACGCCGTCTGAGGCTGGGGAGCCGGCTTCCCCACCCATGACCCAATCTGACTATGGGCCCTACAGCACTGTGACAAGAAACACCACGGCCTGGTGGCCCTGCACAGCAGCAATGGATGGCCCCCTCCCTGCATGTGGTGGCACTGACCAGCTCAATGTGAGTCAGCTGCTGGGCCAACACCAGGGGGTCGCAGCACACACCCAGAATGTCCTTCTGGGCGGCCGGTGGCTTGGTCTTGAGGACGGGCCCTTTGTCCACAGGTGGCGGCCGAAGCTTCTCTCGCAGTTCCTGGAACTGGCTCCGGGTGGCCAGGGATAGCAACAGGCTCTGTGTCATCTGGGCAATGGCCTTCTTCACCGTGCCATTCTCCTGCGGGAGTTGGGGGTAATGAGGGTACTGGTGTGGCCTGTTGGCAAAGCCGCCACCACTCTGGGGAGACCCATCTCACCTGCAGAGACATGCCTGACCAATAGGAGCCCACACCCCCTATCCAAAGCTGCCATGAGCCTTTAGACCTTCGATGATAGAGCAGAGTACAGCACCAGCTCCTCTGAGCGCTGCTGGGGAGGCTGCTTCTCACTGCCTTCCCACGGGAAGAGGGGCCCCCAGAATGGAGCAAGGCATTGGGAAGAACTTCATTCCTGGCCAAGAGCCTCTGCCCCTCAGCAGGGGCAGCCTGGGGTCCCTGGCCCCTCCTTGAAGCCCTCTCTGGGCCTCTTAAGCCCTCTGCATAGACAGGAGCTGCTGAGTACATGGAATTTGGGCCCAGGCTTCTGGGGTCCCCAGTCTATACACCAAAGGCCAAGGTTGAGCTAGGAGCCAGAAAAGGCAAACAGACTCTTGTAAACCCTTGATATACCCCACTCCATGGTTCTTGCATACAGTGTCACGGGTGAGTTTGGCCAGTCGCTGACCAACTGGCCAGGGTTGCGGGAGGTTGAATAAAGCCACCCAGCAACCCTCTTGGGGGAGTGACAAGGAAGGGGACCATATACAGAGCTGTCCCTGAAGACATCACCCTCCTGAAGGCAGATGCCCCCACCCATCCACATACCCAGAGAGCCTGGCCAGAGCTGAAGGAGCACTAACCTCATCACACTGGGTGACACGGTGTGTGATGGCCTTCAGCTCAGCCATGGCCTTCTCGTCCTGGAAGTCATCCGGGAAAGCCTCAGTCCACTCCTTGAGAAGCTGCACAATCTTGGCTGAGAAGGACTTCAGCTTGGCCTGGGGCAGCGTGGGACAGAGTGAGGCCCCAAGGGCCAGAGTGGGGGGCAAGATGGCAAGAGGTGCAAGCTGCCCCCACCCCAGGGCCTGTGCTGGGCACATCCCCCACCTGTGTGCCACCTGCAGTTTTGCCACACCTGAGCCACCTAGACTCCTGTTGGTTTCATTCCTCTTAATCCAGCTTTCTTTCTCACTGAAATAAACTCATTCTCAAAAATCCTACCCCATCACTGCATAACATGGAAAACGACTTCAATTTGCTGTAATTAGTAGTAGCACTAGTTACCCGGAGGAAAAGCACAATCAAAATCAAGCAAAATCAGGTTAGATGAAACTCTCGTCCTCCCCCCTCGGTTAAATGAAGGTTGGCGAGTGCGGGGGAGAGGGAGTGTGCGATCCTGGGGGAGACTGTGCGACCTCGCGTTAGCAAAGACGGCCCAGGCACCCGGTCCCAGCGCGGTCCACACAGGCCGAGGCGCAGGACGCGGCCGCGTCCACGCGTGGCCTGCTGGACCACGCCAGTCCCGAACGCTCCCAACGCTCCGAAGACGGCCGCGCAGCCTCTGCCCGGGAAGGGCAGAGGAGAGCAGAGCGCCCCCAGGGCCCACGACCCCTCCTGCGCCAGCCAGCCCACCCGACCGTTCCGCCCACAGCCCGCGAACCCGCTCCCGCACCACCCTGCCCCGACACCCCCACGCTCCTGCACCCGGGCCGCACCGCCTCGGCCCCGCCTGGTTCCAGTCCAGACGCCGAGCACCCACCCGAGACCCAACCCGCATCCCACACCGCCCGCCCGACGCCCCGCAGGAACCAGACTCGCACTCCCGCCTCCGGCCGCGGGGCACGCGCAGGGGCGGGCTCACCCAGGGGCTTCTTCTCTGGCTCCTCCGGACCCCCAAGTCACCCGCTCGGGCTTTTCTCCACCTGCCCCTCAGGAGCCCTCCGCGACCCCCAGGCTGCGGCCCAGCCCGACTGGGCCCCTGCCCACGCAACCTGCGGCCGCCCCTCTGGCCGCACCGCCTGTGCCAACGCCGCCGGGGCCGGGCACTCGTGGCCTCCCCTGCGACCCTCCCGCGGCAGCAGGCCAGGTGCAGAGCGCCGCGCAGGCAGTCACCCCCAAACCCGGTGGGCCCTGCTCCGCGAAGCCCGGCCCCGGCCGCCCAGCGGCCCCCACCCCCCCACCTCCCCCCAGGCCAGTCCTCCCCACCTCCCCCCAGGGCAGCCACCCCTCGCCTCCCCCCAGGCCGGCCCCGCCGCCGCTCCCCCCAACCGACCCCTGTACCCCCCCGCGCTGGCCCCCCCGTCCCCCCGCCTCCCCAAATGCCGGCCCTCCCCCGCCTCCCCCCAAGCCGGCCCCCAGCCACCGGCCACGAGGGGGTCGGCGGGCGGGGCAGCGGGCAGAGCCCGGCCTCCGAACACGCCACGCGAGCAGCGGCCCGGCCCCCGCCGCCTCACCTTTTCAGGCTCATCCTCCAGCTGCTGCCGCTGCTCCAGGTAGATCTGCCCCACACGGGCCAGCAGGTCGCGCGGGGGCACGAAGACGCGGGAGCTCAGGAGGAACGTGAAGATGTACGTCCTCTGAAAACGGCCGGGACAGCCAGTGAGGCGGGGGCGGTGCGGGGGCTGGAGGCGCCGCCTGCCCGGCCCGCGCCCGGCCACGCCCGCACCTTCCCGCGAGGCCGCCCCGCGACCGCGCCGCCCCCCGACCGCGCCGCCCCCGCCGGCTCGAGGCCCGCTCCTCAGCGGGGCGGGGCCTGCCCGGCGGAGCGCGGTGGCGGGCGGAGCTAACGAGTGGGCGGGGCCTGGCGGGGCGCGCGCCCAGTGGGCGGACGCGAGCGGGAGCGCGGCGCGCAGGCGGCGCTGACCCTGTGGGCTGACTGGCAGGGGCGCGGTGGCGGGCAGAGCTGACAAGCGGGCGGGATGGGCCAGGGACGGGCCGGCTGGGGGCGTGGCGAGCGGGCAGGGCCCGGCCCGCGCAGGCGGACACGGTGGCGGAGCTGGCCCGGGGGCGGGGGCGGGGGCGCGGGGCGCGGCACGGGCGCCAGAGCTGACCTATGGTGGGTCTGACCATTGGGGGCGGGGCATAATGGGACCCGCCCCTGCCTGACCAGCTGTGGGCCTTGACCCCACGGGCCACACCAGGGCCCCTGCATACCATGTCCACGTGCCCCCTCTCCGGGATCTCGACAGTCTGGACTGAAAGGCCCCGGGGGTCACGGCTGTCTGCCTACGGGCTCTTCGCACTGCCCTGCCTGTGAACAGCGGGACTTGCGGGTGGGGCCCTGTCAGGTCCGGGCCTCACTCCGCCCCACACAGCTGCCGGACTCTGCCCCTGCTCCAGCGGGAAGCAGCCCGGGCCGCGCTCGGTGGGGACGCAGGCCTCCTGGAGCAGGACTCGGGGGCCTTGGGCCCCACGCGGCCCGCCCTGCAGCCTCGGGGCTGCTCGAACTCCCAGACTCCTGTGACCTGCCCAGGCTGTGCAGCACTGGCACTCGGGGGTCCCAGCCGGCAGGTGGGACTCTCAGGGTCCCCCTTCTCAGCAAACAGCTTAGATGTGGGGGGAAGGCCCAGCACCGAGCTCTCAGCCAAAGGCAGGGGCACCCAAAGGGGAAGGCTGCGCGCCTCCGAGGAGGGCATGGAGCCTGACTGGTGTGCGCGTGTCCGCCTGCCCGTGCATGCAGGCTGGTGGCAATAAGGGAGGGGCGGGTGGGGGAAAGAGAGGACCCAGGGGCTCAGCAGAAGAGCCAGTGCCCACCCGGACATTCCTGCCCCGCCACCCTCTGTTCTCTCCTGGGAAGCAGGTCAGGATCCGAGCAGTGTTCTGGGACTCCACAGGACTCCTGGGGGCAGCTGCCGGGAGGGGCGGCGCCGGCACGCAGTGGGCACGTGTGCCCGCGCAGCCCCGGCCCAGCCCGGCAGGGTTTACGGGTGGACCGGCGCATGGATGGAGGACGGGACCGTGCAAAGCCAAGCCCTCCCGACCGTGGGCTAGTGGAGGTGGCCCCGCAGGTGGGGAAGCCAAACTGACCCCAGGGCCAGCAGCCTGCCTGCCCTCAGGAGGGAGAGAGGGAGCTAGCGAGCAGGACAGCCGCCCAGAGGAAGGGTGCTCAGCTCACAGAGGGGCCAGGCAGGCTGCAAGGCCAGTGTCGCTGAGAGAGGTCACCGGTCAGAGGAGAAAGGGAAGTCCCACTTGACAAGGGAATGCTTTCCGTTTTGAGAATGTATGTGTGAGGCCATCTCAAGGCGAAGAGGGAGGATCTGGGTTGTTGAACCGCCTGCTCTCCAGTCCTGCTCCTCCCTGTCCTGGGGTCTGCATGGGGGGGCGTGGGGTGGCAGCCGTCCCCTTTGCATCCCGGACCACCCGAGTTTGTGCACAGAACAAGTTTCCCAGCCCAGCCGCTGGCTCGGGACTCAGACCTGCCTCCTCAGGACTCTTGAGACTACTGTCTTGCTCCCCAGAGCCCCAGCCAGAGCTCAGGCCCCTGGAGCCCCTCCACCCGCGGCCTGGGGGAAGCAGCAGGGAGGCCACCGCAGGCTCCTCAGGCGCCTAGGCTGGGTGGCGGGTGTGTGCAGAGCACAAGGCAAGATGGCACCGGAAGCGAGGCTGCGCCCCCACCGCCCAACCCCCCAGGCTCCCCCCTCCTCCCAGAAGCAGCCTCCTGGGGAGCCTGGGTCCCGCCCATCAGCCACACCGCCCGGGGCCCTTGGGCACTCACGTCAGGGTAATAGTCCACCCTGGGGACCAGGTGCTCCATCAGGGCCTCCAGGGACCCAGAGATGAGGCGTCCCTCTTGGAAGATGAGTTCCCCGGAGGCACCGCCGGCCCCACCTCCCCGCTCCCCCATGCTGGGCTGCGCCTGTCCGCTACAGCTGGGCCCGAGGAAGCTGGAAAAGACGACGGACGTCTGGGGCATAGTTTCCTGAGAGAGAAGGAAGAGGCAGTGAGGCATCAAAGGTGCCTCCACGGGCCTCCTCCCAGGCAGGGGCGTACGGTGAGCCCCAGCAGTGCCAGCGAGGGGCACCCCAACCCCAGGGCGGGCTCCACGGTGGTCCCCAGCTGCTGCACATCTGATCAGTGTTCCTTCAGCACCTGCTCCCTGCACGCTGGGGGTCCACCCAGTAAAGAAACAGAGGCAGCAGGCAGCGTGTGGCCAGGGTGGCCCAGGATGAGGTGGGGTTTGAATTGCTGTTGTTTGCCCTGCAGCTCCAGGGTGAGAAAGGAATATCCTAGGGACAGTGGGCGCCGAGGTCCCGACCCAGTGTGTGTGCAGGGCTGAGCAGAGAGGGGCCTGGGCACTCACACCACGCGCTGCGGGCAGGATACGGCGCGCCGCTTCTCTGAGCCACACGGGTCCAGTCAGTGTGTTTTGCCGCAGCCCAGCGAGAGGCCGTCAGGTAAGGTGGTCAGGGGAGCAGGCTGACCCACACTGATGGATGGTCCCAGGCTGGGCGACTGACTGGCATGAGGAAGGGCATGAGGACAGGACTCGGGGAAAGATCTGGAACTTGCTTTTGGATTGGTGGCATCTGAATGCCCCTGAGATGCAGGTGTCTGAGCAGGTGGGCAGCAGCGTGGTAGGCTAGGCGCTCACCCTGGATTGTCTGCTATGGCATGGCCCACTGTGACAGGGCCCAAGGTCCCTGCCTCACATTGCAGCTGGGAGCTCTCGTGAAGTCCAGGGGAGTCCCAACCCTTTGGGCCTCAGTTTCCCCACTGCCCCAGACAGCCAGCCACACCTGGGAAAGAATAAGTGGGGACAAGGCGATGTGGCATTTGACAGCCAGGACCTCTGGCACTCGTGACACAAGTGTGGCCTGTCCTGGCCTTGGCTGGCAGACTTGGGCAGTCACTCCCTCCCCACCCTCGGAGGGCAGACAGGCACAGGTGCAGCCGGCTGGGGTCATATGGAGGAGCCAGGCCCTCCTGCCACAGTGGGGCACAGTCTAGACCGCAGGCTGCCCTGCTGCTGTTGCTGGCAAGTGGGTGCTCTGCTCCAGCACTGGCTCCCAGGCACAGCTCAAAGCCACATTGCCATGAGGCATTATTCAGAAAGCAATGGAAAGTTCCTCCACAGCCCCCTGTGGGTGGAACCTGGGGAGGGGTCTGGGGAGGGGTCTTCGAGGGTAGAGACTAGGGAGGGGTCTGGTAGGGGGGCCTGCGGCACGCAGGGGTTCAGCAGGGCCTCAGAAGCCTCTGGGGGGATCGGCAGAGCCCACAGGGGCCATGTAGAGCCACTCTGCCCCAAGGGTTAGGGGTGCCCCAAGATCTCCCCCTCCTCCTTCCCCTAAGAGCCACTCAAGATGCACCCAGGGGCACTGCCCCAGCCCACAAACCAAGTCACTGCAGGACCTGGGGATGTCCCCGGAACCCCTCCCCATCCGACCTCAGTCCCTGGCAGGGTCCACTCCCGCCTGGCCACCAAGCACTTTGAGGAGGTCTCCATGCTGAGTGCTAGGTGGGAGAGGCAGGGTCCCTGCGTGGCTGCTCCCGGGCGGGGCGAAGTGCACCCTCGGGTCAGAATCCCAGCTCTGCCACAGGCCAGCGCCTTGCTCCTGGCGGTCCCTCCAGCCCTCGACTTTCCACAGCACTTCACCTGCCTGGCATCGCCACCGGCCACCTCCACCCATTCTTGAGGTCCCTGAGGTCTCTTCTGTTCTTGCACTGGGTCCTCCTCTTCCATCCCAGCAAGAGCAGGAACTGTGGCCTGTGGCTGCACACCTGTGTCCCCACCCACTACTGGGCCCCTTCTAGAGGAAGGGGCCACTCAGAGCTGAGCCCCAGGCTCTCTGGCTCCAGTCTCAGGAGCTCAGCATGACAGCTGAGGCACAGAGTACTTAGCACGTTAAGGGCTCGAGTTGAATGGTGTCCTTTTCTCCCCACAGTAACCCCCTCTCCCCAGGCATTATTCTCTGCAGGCTGCAGATGAGGACAAGGTGCGGAGGGCTGACAGCTGCCCCAGGTCATGGCCAGACCAGAGCAGCGACAGGATTCAAGCCAAGCCAGCGGCCAAAGCAGGCAGGGCGACCTGAGCCTGAGCCTGGCTCAGCCACTTGTCAGGGCTTTGTCAGGATCCTCATCTGTAAAATGGGCACAGTGAGTGCTACTTCAGGGGTTTGCTGGGAGGATAAAACGAGCCCTTGTGTAAGGTGCCAGGCACTGGATGCATTACCACCCCCAAGAACCACACCCACCAGCCTGGCTGCTCAGCGCCCCCTGCAGGCCACATGGGTGCCCAGGACACAGGTGCCCTGAGGGAGTTCTAGGCACAGAAGCCCGATGCTCTAAAGCCAAGTGTGGTTCCAGGAGCACTTGCAGCAGCACCTTTTCTGAGTCAGAAGCCCTGGCAGGAGTGGGCCTCGCAACCCCTCCCAGTGGCTCAGCTGCACGCTGAGTTCTGGACCCCGGGCCAGCAGCAGCAGCAAGACCCAGTCAATTATTAAAATGCAGTGTTTTGAGTTCCAGGCCAGGCCTGCCAGGTCGAACCTGCATCTGAGTGAGACACACAAGTGATTAGTGCGCAGGTGTCTGGGGGCCCAGGAAGCCTGCCCCTCTGAGATTTCAGCCTTAGGTGAGTGGCAGCAGCTAAACCAGGTCAGTGCCCTCGTCTGTGGGCACAGTCTTCCAGGGACTTCTCATAGACACTGCCCAGCTTCCCCCAGACTCTAATTTACCTGGTCTAGGGGGCAGCCAAGCACGGGCATTTTCCCAGGTTTTCCAGGGGCAATGGGAGCAGAAGGCACAGGCAGCCCCTGTGCAGAGCTCAGGAAGCCCCTGGGCCAGGCAGAGGCAGGCTGGGTGGGCCAGCTTTCCCGCCCAGCATCTGGAGGACCCTCATCTCTGCCCCAGGTTCAGCTGGGCTGGCCTGGATGAAGCAGCAGCCCCTTTGTGGGAAGTAGGGGACAGGCTGGCACCCAGCCAGCCTCCTCTCGACTCCTTGCAGCTCCTCCTCTGTTCAGGAAGGAAAGCAGGCACCTTCTAATTATAGACCTAATCAACTCAGAAAAAATGTGCCCAGAGCGAGGGGGTTAAAGTGACTCATTGTCTCCTAGAAGATGGGTCTCACCACCTCCCGTCTCCCACACAGGGCCGCTGGGAGTGGGGGCAGGTCCAGGCCGCTGGGCAGAGGGGCCTGAAGGTGCAGCAGCCAGTGAGAAGGCCACACCCCACCCTGCACAGCTGCAGCAGCACTGTGGGTGGCCACAGGTGCTGGGAGGCTGCCTGGCAGAGGCTGAGGCCCTGCGCCATGTGCCAGCCTGGTGGGCTGGCCGGGGGGAGGTGGGCAAAGCAGCAAGGCACAGGGGCTTTCTGCACTACTGCCCTCTCCCCAGGCACCACCCTGCCCAACCGCGGCTGTCCTGGCCCTCCAGGCTCAGCCTGAGGGGCTCCACCTAGTACCCCTGCTGTTGTCCCTAGAGCAGCTGCCCCTCATGGTCCAGCACAGGTGGTAGTGCCCTGCGCAGTGCCACCATGCAGGGAAGTGCCCACGCAGCCCCCAGCGCCTCACGCCCTGTCTGCACCCACACGACTGAGTCTTTTCTCTTGGCTGCAGGGCCTGGGCAGGCTCTGAAGTGGAGTAAGGAGTCATGTTCTCTGTCTCCACGTCCATGGGGCAGCCACTGAGCTGCTCCGAGCCTCAGTTTCCTCAGCTGTAAACTGGGTATAGAGTTTCTTGTCCCACCTCCCTGCAGAGCAGTGGGGAGGGTTATGTGAGAAGGCAGAAGCTGATGTGGTTATGTCCCTGGAGCGGCACCAGATGCGGTCACGTGCCACATCTGTACCTTGCTTCAATGGCACCCAAGTGGCCCAGCACCAGCTGCCACTGCTTCTGACCTTTGGCTTCTGACCTATGGCCTCTGATCTAGGGCCTCAGAGCCATCAGCACACACCACACCTCCTGCTCCAGACTGCAGGTTCTGAGACGACACGCGGGCCTGGTGCACAACCCTGTAGCTATGTGGGCACACTTCCACCCACAGGACACAGGGGCAGCAGGCAGAGCCCATTCCTCGCCCCACAGGGACTATTTGGGGACACAGAAGCGTCACAGAGCCTCCCCAGAGATGTCCGTGGGACCAGCTGAGGGAACACACCCCGGCGTCTCAACACGCACTGCGCGCCCGCTTCCGGGCGGCAGTCCCGGGGAAGCGCCCCCGCCGACCCCGGGAAGCTGGGCTTGGAGAGAGCAGCCGTTTCAGTCTGCGCCCCTCCAACATCCAGCACGGCCACTTGCTGGCTCCGCGGTGCCCAGAGGGTGATGGGTCAGATGCCCGGCACGGACACACAGGGGCCAGGCCTCCCCCAGCTGTCACTCCCCGTGTGGGAGCCGTGGGGCCACACTGTCACACTTGACACTGACATCTGAACTCGACAGCGGCTGTGGGGCGCACAGGGGAGACGGAGGCAGCTCGAGTGCTCACACGGGGTGCGCGTCAGCACAGACAGACGCTACGCCAGGGCTCTGCCAGCCTGGCTGCAGGAACGTGGCCCTCAACCTCCGGGATCCTTTCCGGAAGGTAAATTCTGGAGCTCTGGATTAGTACAATCCAGGTGAGAGGCCCCTTTGAGGGGACACAAAAACGTTAGCTTCTGAGTGCTCACAGCTCTCCCACAATACACACACATATGTATGCACAGGTGTATGTGCACACAGGCACACACGAGTGCACATGCAGGCGCACACACAGGTGCACACAGGCACACACGGGTGCACATGCAGGCGCACACACAGGTGCACACACAGGTGCACACGCAGGTGCACACAGGCACACACATAGGTGCACACAGGCACACACAGGCACACATGCAGGCGCACATACAGGTGCACACAGGCACACACGGATGCACATACAGGCGCACACACAGGTGCACATGCAGGCGCACACATAGGTGCACACAGGCACACATGCAGGCGCACATACAGGTGCACACAGGCACACACGGATGCACATACAGGCGCACACACAGGTGCACACAGGTGCACATGCAGACGCACACACAGGTGCAGAGGCACACACAGGTGCACACAGGCACACACGGGTGCACATGCAGGTGCACACACAGGTGCACATGCAGGGGCACGCACAGGCACACATGCAGGCGCACACATGGGTGCACAAGCAGGCACACACACAGTTGCACACATGGGTGCACATGCAGGCACACACAGGTGCACACAGGCACATATGGGTGCACATGCTGGCGCACACACAGGTGCACGTGCAGGGGCACACACAGGTGCACACAGGCACACATGGGTGCACATGCTGGCGCACACACAGGTGCACGTGGAGGGGCACACACAGGTGTGCACATGCACACATGGATACACATGCAGACGCACACACGGGTGCACATGCAGGGGCACACAGGTGTGCACAGGCACACATGGTGCACATACAGGGGCACACACAGGTGTGCACAGGCACACATGGGTGCACATGCAGGTGCACACACAGTTGCACACATGGGTGCACATGCAGGTGCACACACAGGTGCATACAGGCATACACAGGTGCACATGCAGGCACACACAGGTGCACACAGGCACACATGGGTGCACATGCAGGCGCACACACGGGTGCACATACAGGGGCACACACAGGTGTGCACAGGCACACACGGGTGCACATGCAGGCGCACACAGACACATAACCCCGCCACACCTTCTAAGGAACACACTGCGCCAAACCATGGAGAGAGCATGGCAGGACAGAGGGCCCAGGGGAAAGGAGGGAAAAGCAGCTGGGCAGGTGGGGGAGCCACGATCTGAGAGACTCTCTCCTTTTAACAGCGTAAGAGCAGAGATCTTAGGCAGCCCCAGTGCAGTGAGACATCCGGGAGAGATAGGCAAGAGAGTATAGGAAGTTTATGCAGAAGACTACGAATGAAATTCCCTTTTGCAGCTTCCTCAGGGGACAGTGCTCACTGATGCAGCTGGTGCCATCCCGCAGGCAGCACAATAGAGAAGGGGTCTGTCTCTGGTCGCACGTGCACAAGAGCCAGGCAGAGACCCTGCACCCCACCCCATAGCTCCAGGGGCCCCTGGACCCCGGAGAGCTGCAGCTGCAATGGAGGCCCAGATGGTTCCGGGCCAGGGACAGAGCCTGCTGTGCATGTCGTCTGCATGTACACTCCAGCGTTTCCAGGCCTGGGTGACAGCAACAGCCCTTCCCACTGCCCTGAGGGTGCCCAGAGACGGTGAGAGCGAAACAGGGCAGGGGAGGCCTGACTCCACCAGTGGTCTCAGGAAAGACTCGCACAGCTGAAGTCGCCATAGGGATTTATTGTCCTTCAATGCGTGTGGGCAAGAAATACAAGTGATGCTGACTCCAGAGGAACCCCCAACACTGCACTGTCGCTGCGCAGGGTCCTCCCTCCTCATGCCTGTCCTGGGCAGCCCTGTGCCTCCAGCAGCGGTGTGCTCTCACAGGGACGGCCCTCACTCTCACCTCCCCACTGCCACGGCTGAGGGTCCCTGCCCAGGAACAGGGTCTGGGGACCTCCAGCTCACTGCCTCACGGGCTTTCTGTGCTGGCTCTGGGCACGAAGGGACTCAGTGACCAGGCTGGGCCGGGGCCTCATCCTTCGGGAGCCACAGGGAGGGCCACAGCCTGCCCCGTTGGTGGGAGACAGTTCTCTTGAGCTACATGCTCCCAATGCCAACTCGGCTCTCTGGAACCCATCTTGGGAAAGGGATGTGACAAGCAGTCACCACCCCGCCCTGGATGTCTGCAAGAGCCCCGAAGGGACTGAGGGAGGAGTGTCAGAAGGAGCCCCTGAGGGTAACTGGCCAGCTCCACCACAGCAGAGTAGGAGCAACAGCCAGGAGGGGACGGAGTCAGGCCTCTGTCCAACTCTCCAGGCAGCAGCTGCCTAGCTAGGGTGGCTCCCAGCACACGGTCAGAATCCTAGGACCCCTTCTGGATCCTGGAGTCTGCAGCTCTGGAAATGTCTCAGAAATGCAGAAGCAGAGATAAACTTTCATTTGGCATGTTGTATTTAAGATGCTTGTCATTAGGAGTCAGAGCCAGGCCGTGTCCTGGGCATTCTATTAATATAACTCATCTCATGTAAATGCAATTCTCCCATAACCCAGGAAGGCAGCCCAGAGAGGACCATTTCTCAGATGGCGACACCAAGGCTCCGTTCACAGGACCCACGACCCAGGCCGGCATTGATGCGCAGGTCTGCCCAGGCCTGCCAGCCCTTGGCCCTGCCTTTTCTTGGACAGTCATTTCTCGTTGACGTTGTCCCTAAATGCTCCCAGCAGGGCCATGACTCTGCTGCACCTCAGAGGGAGGCTGGAGCCCTTGCCCACACACCTGGCGAAGGCACATTCCCCCCATGCTCTGCACATGGCCCCAGAGGCTGACAGTCTCCCAGAAGCTCATCTGTGGACCCCAAATTAAGAAACCCAGCTTCCTGGAAAACTAGGACGAAAATAGCCCTCAGGGCCCATCTCGCATGCGTCCCAGGACCTGCCAGGAGGAGGAAGACGGTAGAGCAGCCCCCAGCCTCTGCCAGGCATGGTAAGGGGGCTTCTTTCTGAGGCAGCATGTGTGCTTCTATTTTTTAAACTACTCAACAAAAACGGAGACTATTTTTAGCTCACCAAGCTGTAGGGCATCACAATTAGCAACTGAAAATTACACATCTTGCCTGTCTCCCTTCTGCCGGCTGCAAGGAGAGAGAGACAATGCTCCTAGAGGGAGCTGGGGGCTAGCCCTGCACCCGACCCGGCAGGCCATGCACCAAGGAGGGGAGACTCGGGCACAGCTGGGGAGAACCCTGCCTGCTACTTGGACCTGGCCAGTGCCATGGGAGCCCAGCTCTGCCAGGGACCCAACGAAGGGGAACGCAGCTGCTCTTCAAGGGCCAACCACCTGGTTCTCTGGAATCACTGACACTGGGTGGGGTAGCGGGTGGGGTGTTTCCTGGAGCCCTCCTCCTTGCCCCTTTGTTCATTCACTCATTCACAACGCCAGCAAGGACCTGCCAAGAGAGCAGGTGCACAAAGGAAGGAAACAGGGCTCTCTGGCCCCAAAGAGCCTGGTGGAGACTTCGAGGCTGGC
The DNA here is from genome assembly GCA_008750895.1 of Mirza zaza. NCBI lineage: Eukaryota > Metazoa > Chordata > Mammalia > Primates > Cheirogaleidae > Mirza > Mirza zaza. The sequence goes on along the minus strand of VSMD01103521.1, from coordinate 6,482 downwards.
ACACACAAGGACCATGGATGACGACCTGATACTGCAGGCGAGAAGAGGACCTGTGCTGTGGACACAGGAGGGGAGGAGAAGGGGTCAGGAGATTGGGGGCAGGAAAAATGGTAACCTTAACCTGGGCAGGGAGGGTGGCCTTGAAGGAGACTTCTGGAAAGGACAGAAAGGAGAGCCGCTCCTTCCTTCCCATTGGCTCTCCAGCAGGCCTTCCCTAGAGCACTTCCTGTCTGGATCACTTCCTCCAAAATGAGTATTTAATGAGTACCTGTGTGTTAGTCTGCAGGCGCCTGTTCCCCATCCTGCCAGAGCCCCGGCCACAGCCCATGCCGTGGCGCGCAGGGCCCGGCTGCAGCGGCCAAGCCCTGCATGGTCTGTTTCCTGGTGGACTCCAGGCTCCCTTCCTAGGGGCTCTCCCAGGACGCTGTGGGGACCCTCACCTGACAGGCTCACAGGGAGCACTGTAGGACATGGCGAGGCAGGTGCAACTGCGAACGAAGTGCCTGTCTGAATGCACGGAGTGCACTACGTTTACAGGACTCCTCATGGGAACACAAACCTTTCAGCAAACTTTTAGTGGATCCTTTGCATGTGTGAGGATTTTGACCCACTCTTGGATGGGAGACGGCACTAGTTATACCGCCCAGGGGCTACCCCTGCCAGCAGAAGGGGTCAGGAGAGTGGGGGCAGAAAGACAGTAACCTTAACCTGGGCAGGGAGGGTGGCCATCAGAATGCTGGCAGTGAGCCGAAATCATAACTAAGAAGCTGCCCACTGTGGGGACGGTGGAAGGTTGAGGGGCCCACCCAGCTACAGGCTCAGCCAGCGTCAGGGAGGGGAGAAGGAGGGGTCAGGTGTCCTCCTGGTGGACAGAGGCTCAAGGACTCGCACAGGAACCTCAGGGCCTCCTCCTCCTGCACAGCCTCGCCCTGCTGCCCCAGCCTGAGTCCCATCAGGACTGGCCAGATGGCAGAGCGGCTGTGCCTCCTTCCCCATCCCCGTCCCCGTCCCCATCCCAGTTCCCATCCCCGTCCTTGCTTACTGCTCCCCTCTGGCCCTGCTGTTCCCAAACTGGCTCACAGACCAGACAATACAGGGCAAGGAGACACCTGGCCACGGTGGGGCCTCCAGGGTCCCACCTGCATCAAGGAGCATGGGCGGAAAGGAGAAACACTGTGGGGCTACCCCACTCCCTGGACCCCACTAACTGGCAGAGAAACCAGGCTGGGACAGCCTGTGGCCCGTGGGGCAGCAGGGTGGCTGGACCCCCAGCTGTAGAGGGGAGGCTAGGACCCAGCCCTAGGGATGCCACCCTGGGACGGGAGGAGGAGGTGTTTGTCTCATGCAGCCAGCCACCCCTTTCCATCCTCCTAAGGGTCTCCGCTCTAACTCCCCTGTCACAGTAACCTCAGTGTCCCTGCTGCACACACTCTCCCCTTCTTACCCCAGGACTGCTGTGGTCTCTCAGCCCACATCTGTGGGACCAGGATCCAGATGACTTGAACCCAGGTACTCCATCCCCACCTGGGGCCAGGTGGGAGCTTGCGCCCAGGTCCTCCCCAGCTCTGCAGAAGAACCTCAGGTGACTCGCAAGTGGCCTAGCCCCTCTGGGCGTCATCTGCACCACGAGCAGGTGACACTTGCCTGAAAGAGTCTCCAGCTTAGTTCTCTGTCATTTCTAGAGATCCCAGTGAATGCAAGAGGGGCCTGGAGCCACACCCTGCCTCTGTCTGCCCCAGTGGGCCCGGGCTACGCTCGCCCCAGCTGGTGCTTCCCGGCCGTATCAGAACCACCTCCCCCAGCCCCAGGGCCGGAAGGTCCCCCACAACAACCCGCCTGGACTCTGACACTCCTGCCCAGGAAGCTTCCTCCAGAAGCTGTCTCCCCTCGCCAAAGCCCAGCTCTCACACCTTCCCCACTTTGAGCCGAATGTGTCCCCCTTAAGTCTGGAGAGCCCTGGTCCTCTGTCCTGGGAACGCGCAGGCGATGGGTAGGGCCCGGCTGCAAGTCAGGCTGGGCGCCCAGCGGGCTGGGAGCGAGCCAGGCCCGCCCCGTGCAGCCCGCTTCGTGGGCGACGCTGAGTGTGAAGTGAAGGTCAGCACCTGGAGGGCTGTGATGGCACCAGAGCTGTGGGACACTGACGGGCACCTGTCCCACAGGTTACCCCACTGCCTTCCTTCCTGGACACAAGGGTGGGGGCCGGTGGCACCCTCTCCCTGACCTCGCCTCTAGGTCCCCTCTCACCTCCCATGCCCAGGACAGGAGAAAGTGGAGAGAAGCTGCCTCCTGCTTCCTGTCCCAGGCATGGGGCTCAGGTGGGGGTGTGGCCTGGGCCTTGCAGGCCTGCACCAGGGCAGGGGGCGCAAACCGAGGCAATCTTGGCGGTCAGGCTGCCAGGTACAGACCCCATCCCAGCTGAAGCCACCCTCTGTGGTCCCTCCCTAGAGGGGGCATCCACTGAAGACTGCTCGTCAGTCTGGGCAGTGGCCCGGGCACCCAGGGCTCCAGCAGGAAGACGCCAGTGTGTCTTAGCACCCAGCCCCGCCCGGGCTGTGCTGCTGGCAGCAGAGCCAGGCCCAGAGCCAGCCAGGGCCGCAGCAGCACGTAGCTGCAAAAGAGAGGGGCAGTGAGCTGGCTGGTCAGGGCTGAGGGTCCTCAGGAGGTAGGGAACCGGGCCTGAGGGACAGGCCACAGGGCCAGCCACAGGCAGGCCTGCCCCTCTGCAGCTGCAGGGGGTGCCAGAATACGGAATAAAGAACACACAGCTCTTTTATTTTTAAATGGCATCTAATTAGACTGAGCAAAGATTTTTCTTTTGTGTTTAAAAACAAATAAAAGTCCGTTTCCCTTGCTTGAGTTGTCATCCTCCTGGCAGATGCCCAGAGCGGCACCCCAAGTCCCCACTGCACTGTGGGGCTTTCGGCTGTCGGCTCCCTGCTGGGTCAGCCAGCCGTGGCCTCGCCCAGCACCACAGCCTCTCGGAAACAGGACCAGGACAACAGCCCGACCTTCGCAGCCCATGCTGAGTACAGCAGCAGCGTTCCTGCCGCGTGCCCTGTGCCCCCGGCCCTAGGCCTTGCAACCAGGCGGTCGGACCCCTGGTGGCCCCCAGAAGTACCCGCCACACAGGGTAGCTCACCTTCTGCCACCGCTCCTCCAGATGAGGAGGAAAGGCCCAAAGGGCTTATGTCATCAGCTCCAGGCCTCACAGCCCGAAAGGGGCGCAGCGGGGATTTGAGGCCTGCAAGTGTGACCACCGGGATCTGACATGCCACCCAGGGCCATCAGCACAGGGTCCAGGGCAAGGGGGAAGGGTGCCAGTGATGGCAGGTGGCAGCCAGCCAGGGCCCTGAGGGACAGATGCAGCCCGGCCTGGAAGGAGCCACATGTGCAGGGTCAGGCCAGAGCACAAAGGTGCTCCCAAACCACGCTGGAGCCTCGCTGCCAGCGAGCAGTGTGAGCGGAGGGCTCTCCGCCTACTGGGCCACCTGCCACCTTCCTAGGGCACCACCAAGGTCTTGCTCTCCCCTGTCCAGACGAGGTGCAGGTGTGGGGCTAAGGACAGGCCTCCTGCCTGCAGGCCAGTCCTTCCTGCCAGTGTGTGAGCCGTTCCAGCAAACTAACTGAATCTGAGAAGGGGTCACGGAAACTCCGATGTACCCAGTTGGTCAGAAGTACAGGTCACCACCCGAGACTTGTGACCGGCATCTGAGGCGGAGGCGGTCTTGTGGGACTGAGCCCCCGATCTGTGGGAGCTGATGCTATCTCCACGTGGACGGCATGAGAACTGAATTATAGGACACCTGGCTGGTGTGCCCGGAGAATCTGGTGTCAGAGTTGTGTTGAGTGAGGGAGAGAAGAGAGCAGTGGGTTTCTTCCCCTATCTCTATGAAAAGCAAACTCCCAAGAACACAAAGCTTTGTCCAAGAAGCGCAGTGAACACCTCCACACGGTCCAGAGAGATGACCATAACTCACTACAGTCCCCTACAAGTGGTAGATACCCAAGGGATGAAAACACTGCAGCACATACTCTGGGGACAGGGAACCAGAAAGGCAAGGAGGCAGATGCACGAAATATTGGGCCCAAAAAACAGAAAGGCACTTTCTACTATCCAGAGTCTCCACCCACACTGCCACACATTATAGCACCTCTGAAACCCAATGAAGTCCCCAAGCAGAAATGTACAGGTAACAGAATGACATGAATACAATGTAATGAAACTGGATATTAATAAACAAGTGGTGAACCAAAAAATGATACCGACTTCATAAAAAAACTTCCCTAAATCATGTCTGTGTTAAAGAAGCAATCCAAACTCCTATTACAAACACATCAGAAAAATAACCCTTATAAGAGAAAACTGTGTCAAATTTGATATGGCCAAAGCTATACTCAGAGAAAAATTCATAGGCTTCAATGCATTAAGTAAGCAACACAAACCACTTGATTCGAAAAGCTTCTAAATAAAACAAACTCATAGCAAAGCAAACTAGAGGAAAAAATTGCTAAAAGGCAAATTAGTGGATTTAATCAAAGAAAGAGCTGAACTGCTTATTAAATTCAAGAGCTGATTCTTTGAAAACACAAATTAAAAGTATAAACCTCTGGCAATTCTAACGAACCAAAGAAAGGCAGGAAGGGAAGGAGGAAGGAGGGAAGAAAGGAAGGAAATGTAAAGCTACTTTGGGCATGAAAAAGTGAATCTAACTACAGATATGGAGAAAAAACTTTTGAAGAATCAACTACCTAACTCTGCGCTAACAGATCCGAAAGCTGTTCCAACTGGGATACCAGCTAGAAACGTAAGTAGCCAAAACAGACTAAAAGTGTTTGGAACCCAAAAAGCCCGATGCCCATAGTACAAATTCAGTTGACAGCCAACTAAACCTCAGGGAAAAATAAAAGCAAGCTCTGGCTGAGCTTTTGTTCCAAGCTTTTGAGACTAAGATAATTTTATATAATATTTAAAGTATTTCAAAGCACCCATCATCAAATTGGTTTTAACTGACCAACACTTAAGTGCACATATAGTAGGAACATTCATCAGGTGTCGGGCAGGTGGGAGGGGGAGGAGGAGATGGGTATGTCCACACCACCTGGGGGATGGACACGCTTGAAGCTCTGACTCGGGTGGGGCAAGGGCAATATATGTAACCTAAACATTTGTACCCCCAAAATATGCTGAAATGAAAAAAACAATTTTTAAAGAATAGTTTGCCATTAAAAAATAAGAAATAAAGTATTTCAACTACACAATTCATATTGAACAGCCTTCCTATTTATTTTATAAAGTTAACATAACCATAGTTTATAAATGTGACAAATAGATCTGAATATGGATGAAAAACACCCTAAGCCACACAGCGACACCCCAGTAAAATGGGCCCCGCAGCGTGTTTAAGCACAACAGAGCCTGACCAGTGGGATTTGTTCCAGGCACAGGAAGGTGACTCAGCTCAGAAAAGCTAGTGAGTCGACACGCTGACAGGTGCGCGGGGGAAAGGCATCACGTGACTGTGCGGGTCGCAGGGCGGCTCTGCTGAAAGTGGGTTCCATGGCGTGCACACCCTTCCGGACAGCGCGGCGTTGCGCGCTGGTCACGATGAAGAACACCTACGGACACACGGGCCGATTTCAGACTTGGGAAGACACGACAGGCCTTCTCATTAAGGGGAAGATCAAGTCAGAGATAAGTACCATTATTTACTGCTACTTTGCACCTTTTGGAAAACACGGCAAGAAAATAAAAGATACATCAGAAATGAAGAGACAGCATGTTCCCCATGTGCAGGTAATATGATTAATGTCTTGTGTTTTCCAGGAAGCCAAACTAAAAATCTGTTCAAACTAATAAGAGAGTTCGATGATCAACGACCTAACTTAAAGTTTTAAAAATCACTAGCTTACCCATCTACCTCCATGGGCACAGGTGTTCACACACATCCGTGTGGAGCAGGTACCGGGATGCTCACGCCAGCGGCAGCAGGGGGCGGGGGTGTATCTCTGTGTGTGCTGTGTCTGTGTGTGTCTGTGTGTGCCTCTGTGTGTCTGTGTGTGCCTGTGTCTATCTGTGTGCCTCTGTGTGTGTGTGTCTGTATGTGTGCCTCTGTGTGTGTGTGTCTGTATGTGTACCTCTGTGTGTGTGTCTGTGTGTGCCTGTGTCTGGGTGTGTCTGTGTGTGCCTCTGTGTGTGCCTCTGTGTGTGTGTCTGTGTGTGCTGTGTCTATGTGTGTCTGTGTGTGCCTGTGTCTGTGTGTGTGTGCCTGTGTCTGTATGTGTGCCTCTGTGTGTCTGCCTGTGTGTCTGTGTGTGACTGTGTCTGTGTGTGTGTCTGTGTGACTGTGTCTGTGTGTGACTGTGTCTGTGTGTGTCTCTGTGTGTGCCTGTGTCTGTGCGTGACTGTGTCTGTATGTCTGTGTGTGTGTCTGTGTGACTGTGTCTGTGTGTGACTGTGTCTGTGTGTGCCTCTGTGTGTGTGT
>VSMD01103520.1:0-31181 GCA_008750895.1 Mirza zaza | reverse complement strand
TCACAATTCTGGAGGCTGGAAGGCCAAGATCAATGTGCCACCTGATTCAGTTCCTGGTAAGGACTCTCTCCCTGGCTTAGATATGGCCAACTCCTTGCTATGGCCTCCCGTGACTTTTCTCAATATGTACGTTGGCAGAGTCGGGGGCGGGGAGAGAAGAGAGAGAGAAAGATCTTTTCATCTTCTCTTTAAGCCACCAGTCCCATCATGAGGACCCCACCCTTATGAACTCATCTCATCCTAATTACCTCCCAAAGTCCCTGTCTCCAAATAGGGGGTTGTGGCTTCAACATTTAAAGTTGGAGAAGACATAAACATTCAGTACATAACAAAGATTGAAGTATTTCACAACTTTTTCCTGTAAAAGCAAAAGACTTTTCACAAGATTTTTGTGTAAAACTTTAGGCATTAGCATATACTTTAAATTACTGCTTTAATTGCTTGCATTATATATTACATTTATTTCAATGCCCATGATTTTGCCAACTATTAATTCTCAGGTTTTCACTGAAGGAACATTTAAAACATTAAAATAATGAAAATTTTATTTTTATTGCATTGTCATTTCCTAGGTAGTAATAATTTTATGTTTTAAAACTTGGGAGGAACTGTTTATTATAGAGCTGATAGTCCACAGGTGTGAAATTCACAGGAATTATTAAAGACTTGACAATCTACTTGATTTATTTTATTCTTAAAGACTTAATCAGGCTTTCATAACTAGAATAAACTGCTAAGGAAAATTAAACTCCATTAATTATTTCAAGGCCAATTTAGTAATTGCTTCTACTAAAGAATTATCTCAAGAACATAAGAAAAATTTGGATAAGCATAATTCAATTTTTCTTTGAAATTGGTCTAGAAAGCATCTTTCAAAATAACAAATAAACAACATAATTTATTATCTGAAAGCATAAAATAAAATTAAATATATTATCAATATAAAGGCCATTCATTTGAATAAAGAATTAAGATACTAGTTTTCACAATATTCTTAGATCAAAATTTCATTTGTTGCTATAATTTCATATTTTTACCAATTCTTAATACACCTAAATTGCAATGCTAAAACTCATATAACTATAATGACAAAATTGTACAATGGGATATTAAATTAAATAATGGACTTTATGACATATTTTAACTATATCAGACAAATGACATCTGATACCATTTGTAAGAAATAGTCTTCTAAAGACTGAACTTCAGCTTTTATTTAAAATATAATTAGACAGAAAGCAAAGCTATTCTTTTTTATCTAAAATCATTAGAAACACAAAAATAACACATATACAAAATTGTCTAATGAATGAGAGAAAAGAAAGTGAATCCTGAATTTACTTACTCTTAAGATACTTGAGTTATAATCAAGTCTAACATCTTCATTAAGAGAGGAGGAAATAAGTTAATGAAAGTGTCTGATAGTCGTTCCATAATCATTGGTTAATGCCAATCTTTAAAGTTTAAACTTCTCAAGGAAAAATCTGAGTGATGTAAGGAAAAGTAATTTTGCTTCTCTATACTCAAGTTCCTGTTCTGCAAAATGAGACTTGTTCTAGATCTCCTTCAGTTTTATTGTTCTGCTGCTTCAAATAAAATAAAGCAAGGTTCAGATAATGTATCTGAATTAATAAAGAACATAGAGAATAGATAATGTATCTGAATTAATAAAGAACATAGAGAATTAACAAGAAAATAATTTGGATATAAAGTATGAGGGGTCTAAAATCCTTACTTTTAAAATTCTTGTATGATATAAATAACATTGAAATATGTACTCTGGATCAATTTTATCATTTTTAGGATCACTGAGCTTATTTCCTCATCATCCTATGTCTAATATACATTCAGAATGGCATATTTTTAAAAGTTTTTATTTGGAAATAATGCTTAGCTTACAGAAAATTGGCATAAATAAACAATTCTCAGATTTACCTAGTGTTAATATTAATATTTGACTCCATCTGCTAATTTAACATTCGTTCTCTCCCATTTTTCTCTGTCTTAGTATGTGTGTCTCTTAAAGTTCTCTTTATCCTAAAATGAACCTCTGAGAATCAGTTGCATATGTCATGTTCCTCTTGTATCTCTAAATATTTTATTATGCATTTCCTAAGAATAAGTACATTTTTATACACAATTACAGTATAGTTATCAACTTCGGTATATTTCTTGTTGATATACTACTTTAATATATTATCATATTCTAATTTTGTTAATTGATCCATTAAGAGCCTTTTCTCCCTTCCAGTGACGTATCCAGTCCAGACACATATTCACAGTGAGTTGACATAGAGCGCTGTCCACAAGGTACCCAGCCACTCAATGTATGGAATGGTTACATGGCTGGATGCTTTCCCGACAACACTCCTACATCTTCAATGTGCTTTCACCTGAAGTATTTCCACAATGATTTTTTTTTTTTGACATTGACATTTTTAAACACTATAGATCTCTTAATTCCCCTTTTTTAAAAGTAAAAATCTTTGAGCGTGTCCATTCCCCAGATAGTGCACATAGTACTTAGTGAAATAAAAAAAAAAAAAATGTATTCTTTGGTCGTACATTCCACTTTGTGGTTACTATTTTTTCTTTGAAGTCTGTGGAAAAACACTTTAAGATCTTGCAAATGTCTCATTTCTTGTCAAAATTTCCCTCCCCCAGTTTTCAACCACTGTTTACTATGATTTTCTCCTGAAAAAATATTTACTTTGTTGGTTGCAAAAAGGATAATTTTCAACTTCAGCATTCACCCCCACATTTATCAAAAAGCACTCAGCATTGCAATCTAAGAGATAGTCTTCCCTTCTGCACTTAGGTATTTATGTATTTATTATTGGTATAGACTCGTGGATTCTTTTCTATTGAAGTGCTTATAAGTGATTACCCTCTTTACTTTTATGCTCATATTGTCTGATGCCTGGTCATTTGGGCTGGCTATATTTTTCTCATGACAAGTCCCATCATTTTTTTTTTCTTAGCCCTTTTTTACTTTTAGGCATAAGATATATTTCGGGTTATCTTGTCTCTATCTACCCTGCTTTGACTCTGGAATCAACCACTCTCTAGGGAGGCCTGGTTTCTTTTTAAATATCGATATTAGAAAATAAGATCTGAGCACATATTTTCATTGTTACTAGAGTGTCTTTGCTTCTAGACATTTTAGCAGAGGAAGAAAATGTATGTATAAGTGTTTATACATATGCATATAAACATACATGCATATGTGCATACAGAAACATGTGCAATTATAAATGCATGTGCACATACATACACATATCTTAGAAATCATGAGTGCACACTTATGTCACCAATTCCAGCCTATCCCCATGCAGGGGTCCTCAAACTACGGCCCGCCAGCCACATGCGGCCCTTCAGGACATTTATCTGGCCCATTGGGTGTTTTTGCCGCTGCTGCCTGTCCTGCTTAGCAGCAGACTTGTCCCGGGCCCACAGTGCGCATGTGTGGAATGTGCGCTGCACTTTCCAACGGCCCTCCAATAGTCTGAGGGACAGTGAGCTGGCCCCCTGTTTAAAAAGCTTGAGGACTCCTGTTGAAAGTTCTATTTGCCTTTCCCCATGTCATTTGTCTGTGTCCCTTCTTTCTCAGTGAAATCTCAACTTCTGACGTCAACACATTAGATGAAATCAACATCTAAAATGTTTTTAAATCTGTCTCACCTACATAACTACAGAAACACTATGTTCAATAAAACAAATTAAAGATTTGTTTGTGATCTCCTGGCTACCTAAGACAAAGGACATAGAGGCAAATATTTCATTCATAGATTATTTAGAATACTTTCCATCTTTCCTTCCTTCCTTCCTTCTTTTTTCTCTTTTATCCCCTTCTCCTTTCCTTATTTTTTCAATGTAATAATTTATTTGAAATATAATCATGATCTTTTGTTTCAGCTTATTTTCATCCCACTCTCGTTGTTGATTTAATTTTATTTTTTAATATGTACAACATAATTCCAAAGTCAAAAGTATAAAAAACTGAAACCCAAAGAAGTGATATTCTTTCCCATGTATCTTCCACCCTCCACTTTCCAACCTTTGTAGGTATTCAGCTCCGTTGGTTTCTGGTTTATTCTTCCTGTGTTTCTTTTTGTAATGGTCACATATGCATGTGTGCATGTATGTATGCAAGTATAATGTGTGTGTGTGAATGTGTATGGATGTTTAACAACGTATACATTCTGTGTATTTCCCATTTTTCCTTCAGCAAAATTTAGTATACTATATATTTTTGTGCATTTTGTGCATGACAATGTCTCTTAAACTCACTCCATATCATTCACACAGCTCTTCCAGTCTTTTTTCATAGCCATACTGAACTCCACTCTTTATATACCATAATTTATTCTAGCAATCCTTTAAATCTGGGCATTTAGATAGTTTTAAATATTTTGTGGTTACTTCTAAATGATACTGCAGGGACTATCCTTTGCATATGTAATTTTTTATTATGAGAGATTTTTTTCAAAGTAAATTACTAGAAGTGAGATAGGTTGAAAAGTATCAATGTTTGTTATGGGCTGTATTAAGATTCCCCCAAATTTATATGTTGGAGCCTAACAACCCAGCACCTCAGACTATTTGGAGACAGGGATTTTAAAGATGTGATCAAGTTGAAACAAGAGCCGTAGAGTGGGTCCTAATCCAATCTGACTAATCCTTATAGGAAAATAAAGTGTGGGCACACAGAAACACAGAACATGTACATACAGAGGAAGGACCATGTGGCAGCACAGTGAGAAGATGGTCATCTGTTAGCTAACAAGAGAGGACTCGGAAAAAAACAAACCTGTTGATACCATTGATCTTACACTTGTAGCCTACAGAACTGTGACAAAAAATTTTTTGTTGTTTAAGCTATTCACTCTGTGATATTTGTTATGACATCCTTAGCAAACTAATACACTGTCTACGTGGATTTGTTAGATATTGCCAAATGACCTTCCATCGAAGTTGTACTATTTAGCCATTCCCACAAACATTGTATGAGATTGTTTCTTTTTCTTTAAATTCACTGAAGATCGGATTGTCAGATTTTTCACTTTTGTCAGTCTAATGAGTATAAAATGACATTTTAGGCAGTGTTAACTTGCATTTTTCTTATTATAAGTAAAGTTGAATGTCTTTTTGTATGTTTGAGTCAGTTTTATATTTTTTGTTTGAGTTGTTTGTTGTATCTTTGGTTAATATTTCTACATGATATTATTATTTTTTCCCTTTGATTTTTAAAAGTTTTTCCTATTAGGACTATTAGCCCTTACCTGTGCTAAACATCAGAAATATTTTCCCCCAGTTTTTCATTTGTCCTTGATATCACTTATGCTGTTTTTGTTTGTAAAAGTTTTATTTTTTATATTTATATTGTCAAATTTATTAATATTTTCTTGTATTACATTTGAATTTATCACCATAGTTAGAAGGCCTTTTCCCTTAATTGTTGAGGAATTACCCAATAATTTATTTTAGTATTTTATAACATTATTTTTTACTTAAGATGTTTGAAAAACACATTTGGAGTTTATTATTTTACTTTTATTATGTGTGTAATTCATCTTATTTCATTTTTTTTCTGGGTGTTTATCCACCTACCCCAACACCATTTATTAAAAAAGCTATCTTCACTTCTGTCATTTGATATATTACCTTTAAAATGCATATGTATTTCTATATGTAGTCCTAGATTTTTATTGTATTGTGCTGTTATCCATCAATACTACACTCTTAATTATAGAGGCTTCATAGTATTCTGGAAGGTTTGGTCCCACTACTGAAGTCCTCCTTTTTAGTGTTTTCCTAGGTACTCTTGTGTGTTTATTTTCCTTATGAACTTCAGTATTCACTTGTGAATTTTTGTAAATCAGTACATGAGGATTATATTAAATTTAAACATTAAGGGAGAACTGACATTATGATGAGGTGAAGATTTCCTCAATAAAATCAAGGCATTGTTCGAGTATGTCCAAGTCCTTTTGTGACTATCAAGTGTGTTAATAAGATATATATAAAATATATAGAGTATATATAGTTTACATAGGATTAAACATTTCCTTTTACATTTATTCCAAAGTATTTATTTTTTGTTATTATAAATGAAAATTTTCTTCTTTTATGTCTTCTAAATGGTTTTTATTTGTATATATGTATGTTCTTATATTTTGCATGGGAATCTTACATTCAGCCATCTTGCTAAATTATTATATTATGTCAGTTATTTTCCCAGAAACATTTACTGCATAGCATGCCCTTTACCCAGTGAATGCTTTCTCTACTTTGCCAAAGATCAGCTGTTTGTAGGTATATAACTTTATTTCTGGGTTCTCTATTATGCTCCATTGATCTGTGTGTCTACTTTTAAAATTATTTATTTATTTATTCTTTACTTCATAATATTATGGGGGTACAAACCTTTTGGTTACATAAATTGCTTTTGTACCATTTGAGTCAAAGTTATAAATGTGCCCATCACCCAGATAGTCTGCATTATACTGTTAGGTGTGCATCTACCCATCTCCTCCTCCCCCTCCCTCTTTCTTGATTTACAATGAATGTTATTTCCATATGTGCACATAAGTGTCAATCAATTAGTTCCAATTTAATGGTGAGTACATGTGGTGTTGGTTTTTCCATTTTTGATACTTCACTTAGAGAATGGTCTCCAGTTACATCTAGGTTAATGCAAGAAATATTAGTTCACCAGTTTTTTTAATGGCTGAATAGTACTCCATGGCATATACATACCACATTTATACATACATATACTCATGTATCTATGGGCACTTGGGTTGCTATAAACATTCGAGTGCAGGTGGTTTTTTCATAGAATTATTTTTTCCTTGAGTAAATACCCAGTAGTGGGAATCTGGATCAAATGGTAGTTCTACTTTAGTTCTTTGATGTATTTCCATACTCCTTTCCAGAGAGGTTGTACTCGTTTGCAGTCCCGCCAGCAGTGTATGAGCGTTCCTATCTCTCCACATCCATTCCAACATTTGTTGCTTTGGAACTTTTGAACAAAAATCATTCTCACAGGAGTTAAGTGACATCTTACTGTGGTTTTGATGTGCATTTCCCTGATGATTAGAGATGTTGAGAAGTTTTTCCTGTTTATTGGCCATTAGTCTCTCTTCTTTTGAAAAGTTTCTGTTGATGTTTTTTGCCCATTTTTAATGGGGTTGTTTATTTTTTTATTGCTGATTTTGTTTGAGTACTTAGGTGCAAACTATAACTCTTTGCTGATCATATAATCATATATCTAAAAAAACGCAAAGATTCTGCCAAGAGACTACTGGAATTGATAAATAAATTCAGCAAATTCTCATGTTACAAAGTCAATGTACAGAAATTCATGTATGCCAACGACAGTCAAGCTGAGAACCAAATGAAAGAGTCAATATCTTTCACAATGACAACAAAGAAAATAAAATACTTAGGAATATGTTTAACTAAGGTGGTGAAAGACCTCTACAGGGAGAACTAGGAAACACCAAGGAAGGAAATAACAGAGGACGGAAACATGTGGAAAACCGTATCATGCTTGTGAATCAGCAGAAACAACATTGTCAAAATATATTTACTACCTAAAGTGATCTACAGATTCAATGCAATCCCTGTTAAAGTACCAACATCATTTTTTGCAGATCTAGAAAAATTAATTCTCTGCTTTGTATGGAACCAGAGAAGACCCTGTATAACCAAAGCAACCTTAAGCAAAAAGAACAAATTGGAAGGCATCAATTTACCAGACTTCAAGCTATACTATAAGGCTATATTAACCAAAACAACATGAGATTGGCACAAGAACAGAGACATAGACCAGAGGATCAGAACAGAGAACCAAACATAAACCATCCTCATATTGCCATCTGATCTATGACAAAGCAGAGAAAAAGCATACACTAGGGAAAAGAATCCCTATTCAATAATTGGTACTGGGAAAATCGGATAACCACATGTAGAAGACTGAAACAAGATGGGCACCTCTCAAATCTCACGGAAATTAACTCACTATGGATAACACACTTAAGCCTAAGGAATAAACCATAGGAAATCTGGAGAAAAAATATTTGAAAAACTCTTATAGACATTAGACTTGGCAAAGAATTTATGAGGAAGATTCCAAAAGCAATCACAGCAAAAACAAAAATAAGTAAATGGTGCCTGATCAAACTGAAAAGTTTCTGCACAGCCAAGAAACTATCAGTAGAGTGAACAGACAACTTACAGAATGGAAGAAAAGATTTGCATGCTATACTTCCCATAAAATGCTGTGTGTCTACTTTTATAGTAGTATTATGCTGATTTGGTTACTATAGCCTTACAGTATAATTTAAAATCAAGTAATGTGATGACTCCAATTTTGTTCTTTTTGTTCAAATATATTTAGAATTGTTATATCTTCTTGTTAAATTTATCTCTTTATCATTATATAATGGCCTGCCTTATCTTTATTATTCTTATTGATTTAAAGTCCATTTTATCTGATGTAAGTATAGCTATTCTGGCTCACTTTTGATTTCCATTTGTGTAGAATACTTTTTCCACCTGTTTACTTTGAGTCTATGAAAATCTTAACCAATTAAGTGAATCTTTTGAAGGCACCAGTTATTTAGACTGTATTTTTCTTATCCATTCTGCCAATCTTTATCTTTTAAGTGGAGCATTTGGCCCATTTACATTCAAAGTTTATATTGTCATGTGAGTTCCTGTTCCTGTCATAATGTTAATTTTTACCTAATTTATTTGTATTCTCAATTGTGAAATCGTTTATATAGGACCTTCTGAGTTTTATGGTTTCATGTTTCTATGCTGTTGAGTATCTACCTTTTGTTTCCATATTTAGAACTCCTTCAAGCATTTTTGGTATGGCCAATCTAGTAGTGATGAAATTCTTTAGCATTAACTTATCTAGGGAAGATTTTATTTCTCCTTCATTTATGAAGTTTAGTTTAACAGGATAAAAAATTTGTGACTGATAGTTATTTCTTTTGAGAATATTGAAAATAAGACCCCAATCTTTCCTGGCTTATAAAGTTTCTGCTGAAAAGTCTGCTGTTAGTCTAATGGGCTTTTTTAAAAAAAAATAGGTAATTAAACTTTCATGTGTTGTTGCTTTCAAATATGTTTTCCTTCATATTCACTTTAGATGAACTGGTGACTCAATATCTTAGTATAGATCTTGAAATGTATCTTCCTGGTGTCTGCTGTGTCTTTTCTATCTGGAAGTCTAACTGTCTTAGAAGAGAGAGGAAATTTTTCTCAATTATTTCCTAAAATAAGTTTTCCACATCTTTTATATATTTTTTTCTCTTCAGGAATACCTCTGACTCATAGCTTTGTACATTTTACATAATCCCATATTTCTCAAAGACTTTGCTCACTTTTTTTATACTTCTTTTTTCTTTATTATTATTTTTTTTTCTGACTAGGTTAATTCAAAAGACCCATATTCAAGCTCTAAAATTCTTTCTTTGGCTTGCCCTAAGAACTTTCAACTGTGTTATATTATTGCATCAATGTGTCTTTCATTTCCAGAAGTTCTGTTTGGTTTCTTTTAAAAGTATCTATCTTGTTAGTAAATTGTTTATTCATGTCTTGAATTACTTTTTTTTTTTGTTTTTTTGTGCTGTTTTTCAACTTTCTCTTGGGTCTCATTACACTTTCTTATAATCAATATTTTGAATCTTTTTCTGTCATTCCAAGTTTCCTTTTGGTTGGGATCTGTTGCTAGAGAGCTAGTGTGATCCTGCAGAGGTGTCAAAACAATCTGTTTGTTTTTACTGCCAGAGTTCTTATGCCAGTTCCTTCTTATCTGGAGAAGCTGTCACTCCTTATTTTTGAATTTTTTGTTTGGATAAGACTTTTAAATGTTTTCACTTTATTTTTCCTATTTTTCCCCTTGGAGGGTGTTCCTCTAATGTATTTTGTGTTTGTTAATTTAGCTTAGTTTTTGGATACTTTTAGAGGGCCAAGACTCTGTATGTGTTCCTTGGCTATAGATGGCTTTTATGCAGTGGCTTTCTAAGATGCTGGATATAGTAGGGAAGTACTGGGCTACAGTTCAACCATCAGGCCAGTAGATGGCACTTATGTGTATGAGCTGGGTGCATCAGGTGCCAGCGGGTGTGTGGTTGGTCTCAGTTTGCTCAGGTGGCCGGCTGGTCTATGAAAAGCCCAATATCCTGCATTCCCTGTTCATCCCTGCAGGGAGTGGAGGGAGTGGTACAGCTGCTCACTGCTGTACAACCCCATGAGGAGTGGAAGTACCAGCTCTGATAAGGGTGGCCTGAGAACTTGTGTTGAATTTCACTGAGGGCTCCATTGGTTGGGGATGTGAGATGAGAGGAGACTGAACCAGCTACATAGACTAGGTAGCTAGAGATTGCAATCCACCTCTATTGGATGACTATCCTGGGACCAATGGCTTTCGGTTAAGACAGACACTGTTGTTTTCTTCCAGACCATAATGTATCTGAAGGAGGGGAAACATCCGACCCACAGCAGGGGGGAAACTTCTCTCAGGGCAAGCTGGAAGCTTTGCAGCTTGCCTGTACCCCACTGCAGGAAGTTGCAGCTCCTTAAAGGAAAAGGCATTGGCCCCACCCACCATGTAAGCCCTGGCTTGGTGGACATGACATCAGTGAGTGTTCAGCTATTCCCAAACACCTTGAATGATGTCAGCACCCTCTGCCAACAGCTGTGGGTGTGTCAGCTGCAGTGGAGGGGGGGTGTGTGGGGAGGAAGAGAAGTCCCCAAATGGTGGAATGCACAACTCTGGTCTCCTTTGTACCAAGGAGCCCCCTGATATGCTGCACTTTCTTCTCACTTAGGGTCTGTCTGCCTTGAGTGTTAAAATTCCAGGAATCCTCCTGTTCCTCTGCGCTGCTTCAGTCTACGTGGGCCCTGGGGAGTATTTGTGGGGGATCCAGCATTATGGAGATCCAAGGGCTCAGATTCTCTGGGTGGGGTAGCTTCATAAAAACATTTCTTCTCTGTGTAGGGAGAGAAATGGGCCACACCTACTGTGCAAAACCAGGTGCAGTGAGCATACCCTTAGTGATGTTTCAGCCCTTCCTAAAAGCCCAGAACTGGCTGTCTCCTGGCATGTTCCTGTCAAACCCCCATGAGAGCAGCTGCACCTCCATCTGCAGTGGTGGGTGGTGGAGATAAAAGAAGTGCCCTTCCTCAATTCCCTGCCTAGGCACTGGTGCCACTTGTCTTCTGGGGTGGAACCACTCTTCTATTATATAGAACCCACTCTGCACTTGTGTTTTCACTGACAGAGATGCAGACACCTTTGGCTAATAAGCAGGGAGCTCTCAGGCAAAGAAAGGTGAGCACTTTGGTTTCCTTTGTCCCAAGGGGTGCTTTGGCATGCTGCACTTTCCCTTCCACCAGGAGCAGCCCACCCTATGGGTTAGAACTCCAGGAATCCCCCAGTTCCCCTGGGTCCTGTCAGACCTTTGTGGTTGTTACAGTCAGATGAGATGCTGAAAAATGTTTATGTGGGATCCAGTGACATGGACAGAAGGGCTGAGATTCCCTGAGCCTGACAGAGGCCCACAGTGTGTGCACAAGCAGTGTGGCCTCCATCACCCCAGCTTAGGTATGTGGAGAAGGGAATGACTCTGTGCAGGTTGGCAGCCTTGTGTTTTGCCCTTAAGAAGTTTCCAAATTGCTGACTGCAGCAACACTTGGGTTTTTCAGGGTAAAGGGGCTTGTAGATAGTTGGGGAGGTAAGAAGAAAGAAACACCTCCACCTACCTTCCATGGGACTCCATATTTCTCAAGGATTAATCTCTGCCAAAATCTTGTTCCTTCTTATTCTGTACCTCAATTTCTTCCTTTGTGTTCTCTGGTAGGTTGTGGCACTCTTCCCTCAGTATTCCACTTGGGACAGGCTTATTTACCTGCAAGTTTTTCTTCTTTCTGGGGAGAACTAGCAACCGATGTTCCTAGTCAGACATCTTGAAAGCTGTTGGATGCGGGGTTTTCAGATGCCAGTTCTGTGTTCCCTGGTTCTTGGTTCCTAGTACCTAAAAATGGTACCATGACCCCAAAGAATTTCAGGTCCCATGTTTCTCAGGGAGGCATGTTAGGTTGGGATAAGGAGGAGGGGGAACAGATGCTTTGTTTAGGGAGTTTCCATTGAGAAACAAACGATCCTAGAAGATTCTTTGTCTATATTAGGAGGACCAAATTGACCAGAGGGGGATTCTAAGAAAGACCAGATGACACACCAAGGGGGCTTCCAAGGACTGAACAGATATTTGGTCTATGATGGGGGTCTTCAAGGACTGACCAACCAAAAAGAGGTTGAAAGGCCACAAAGTGGAGATCTTACCAAGGCCACAAAAGGGTCTTTGGAACATGCTCACAGTTGAGGTAACAATGTCCTTAAATGAACTACCCTCATTAACATACTAAAAATCACACCCACCCACACAAGGACAGTTTACAAATACCATGGCAACCCCCGGAAATCGCCTTACAAGGTAAAAAAAATGGGGAGGATTCACATTTATGGGAATTTTCTACCCCTTTCCAAGGAAAACCATGAATATTCCACCTCCCACTTAACATAAAATTAGGGAATCAGCATAAAAGGAAAAATCTTGTTAAACTCAGGGTCTCTTTCACTCTAGGGGGTTGACCCATTCCTTCTCTGGAATGTACTATGCTTTAATAAACTTTTGTACTTTGCTTTCTTGCACCTGTTTGGTTTGCTCATTTTTCTATTGACTTGATATCAGTAACCATTCTTCTAGATTGGGAACCAAGAACCAGAAAAGACAGACTGGACATGTGGTCCCCACACCTGACAAACCTCATCTCAGTTTGGTCTTCTTTTTCTCTTAATTCTACTACTCGTTGAGGAAATGGTTTAGTTATGTTCCTAGAAATTTAGAAAAATGTGTTGCTTTTTTGCTTTTGATATGTGAAAGCAAGCTCTATTGGCCTATGGACTGAAAATAAAAACTAAAATAGGAAGAAACAAAAGCATTGCATATAACTATCCAACAAAAGATACTGACCCAATTGATCTTTAAATATTAATAATATTTTTTGTTATTTATTTTTGAAATTTAATTTTACCTGAATTTTTATTTCCTCCCTAATTCTAAAGTGTTCACATGATATTTGGATTTGTTCTCTAAAAATTTCTTAGAGAAAAATTCATAGATCTACCATGCTATGTTAAATCAAATCTTTATTGTATTTATGACATATGTAAACTTGAATCCATATTTCTTATAGCTAGCACATCCAACTCTAAAATTAATGTGCAGTTATAGGAATGGAATAAGATTTGATCAATAACATAGGCAAATTGGCTTGCTAATTTGGAATGATCAATATTATGATTTTGTAAAAATGCATAATAATTAGCATGTAGTACCTTTAAAACTTGACATGAGCCAACAAAAGAAAATAAAATGATAGAGTTTGATATTTTTCATAATTGTTAAGAAACTATTTGACTTACAGAAAGTATATATTGAAATTTACTTTTAAAAATTACTGTTATCCTCTTTCCAGGTGGGAAAAAAATGAAAATTTTACACACACTGCTATCATTTTATTTCTTTTTAAATTTTACTTTATTTTGGTGGGTTTTTCTCACCTCAAGGTAATGTCAGCTTTGCAAAAGTTTTCTATCTTTGGATGTGTCCTGGAAGACATAAAAAAGCAAATGGCTATAGAAAATAATTTATCTAAATTCCCATCCTACTCTTTTATGTACACTCTTAAATGTTTTGTGAGAATTTAGGTAAGCATTTTTTGTGAGCTATTAACTGGATAAAATTTTAAGTTGCACTCACTTCTTTCATATATGCAACTAAATGAAATATTTTATGATATACAGTTAGAAGACACATTGTGTTTCTGTGTTAATGTAAAATTATCTGCTTTATTATATAGTCTATCATTTTTAAAATTGATTTCTGAGACAGGAATAAGAATAATTTCCTTTGAATACACAGGCATAAATTAGAAATTGAACAAATGTTATCCTTTATTTTACTTTTAAAATACTATTTTTACATGGGTTTAATAAGAGGAGAAAATGTTCTTATACATAGAAGAATGGCAAGGCATATGTCAAAATATCTAAAAATAATTTAATTTTTATGGAATTTGAGGCAAGTATTCAAAAGTGGCTTTGTTAGATACTTCATATTTGCAAGAAATCCATTATTCATTTCTGCAGGTCACTTTTACTAAATGTAAAATAATTAGAACAAAAGTGTAAACTTTTTCTCAATATTTTTGCTTAATATATAATAAATATGGATATGCTTTAATTAATTCTAATTAATGTCTATTTTTTACACAATAAACTATATATTTTCAGGTAATAACCTCTTCAAACTCAATTTAATCACCATACATAACAATTACCATTCCATCATTTGTATGTATAAAAAGAACTTCACAGAGTTCTTAAAACCAAAACTTCATCTGCTTTTTTATCATCTTACTTTGTCAAATAAGTTTCTCTTCATGTTTTTTGAAATTCAGTTGTAGTATTTGTTATTTACTTGTAATGACTTAATCTAAATTATAGATTAGGAAGGTGATTATTAAAAAAATCTACCATTTTATTTGTCTTTTTTTCTTGTCCGGCCAGCTACGAGCATAGCAATGCTCTTACAAACTTAACAACTTAAATTTTCCCCTCTAAATACTTTATTTTTTCTCAAACCCATAGTTCACTTTCCTGTGGATGTGTGGTTCTCTTTTCCGGAAGAAACCATGGAATCATCCTGAAGGTACTCCCTCTGCATTGTACTGTTTATCAAAATTGCTTGCTCTATCATCTGTGGAGTTTTTTCTCTCATTAAAATATTGAGTGCCAGTACATTATTAAGTCCAGATATACTGATTTCTTTATGATTTTTTTAATTTCAAACAAAGAATAGTTTTACTAAAATTCAATTTGGTTTTATATCAACTTATACCTCATACACTTTTCAAATCTCTGAGAAATATATTTTTTCTTGTATTTTTTTCTCTACCTTGATTTTTGTTAAGTTAGTTACTAGTTTCTCCCATATCATCTTCTTTTCCACATCAAAAACTTTTAAAAAAAATTAACTAACAATCTGCTTGAAAATGGATTCATGAGAAAGCAGTTTCATATAACATATTGATTCACAAGACTAAAATATAAACTATAGTTCATTTCTGAATCAGTGGGTTTTGTTTATCATCATTCATGTTTGTTAGCTGATAAGAAAATATGCCAGAAGTTAGCATTTTAATTTGAAAAACCTGATAATATAAATTATCATTATTAACTAAACTTAATAAATTGAAATAGACTAAAAATTCTTTAACAATTATGTTTAATTGTATACTTTGTCAAAAGTTAGTACTTCTTGATAAGATGATTCCATTATTGGCTCTTGTTCTGTTACTTGCATAGATTTTAAAAGTTGTTATTGAAAGAACAGCTATAGCATGTATACCGGACTCAAGATATTATTTTCATCTTTTCTTATATATAAGAATCAAATGTTCGTTCTTTCTAAGGATCCTAAACAAATAGAGATAGCATGGAAATACTGAATTAAAACTATTCCATGTTGAATTACACCTGTAACTAACTAAAAACAATTTTAAAAGCTTTGGTGTGAACTTCTGGGTGCTCACATTATTCATATTTGTCCAAAGAATCTTTACAGAAACAATTTTTGGTCAGTAATTTATAAAAACATTTTAAATATGTTGTTATAAAGAGAACCAAAACCATAAATTAATGAACTCTTTATACTTTCATGGCTGACTTTAACAAATATATTTAAAATGTGTTATTTTATTATTTACAAAACACATTATTTCAAATGAAACTCATACTATGGCATATTCTTTAAATTTTTAAATGAGTAGAAAGGGAATGGGGCTATGGGACACCCTCAAAGAATCTCACAGAATCCATCAGACT
Organism: Mirza zaza; assembly: GCA_008750895.1. Taxonomy (NCBI): domain Eukaryota; kingdom Metazoa; phylum Chordata; class Mammalia; order Primates; family Cheirogaleidae; genus Mirza; species Mirza zaza. The sequence continues at coordinate 15,214 of VSMD01103520.1, read as the reverse complement.
GCTAGGAACACAGTTTGGAAAGCAGTACCGAAGACAATATTATTTTGCCTGTAATACATACTTCATTTCCTTAAAATAAATAGCTTCAAAACTAAGCTTTTGTTAAATTATTTGGTTGTTCCAACTTTTAACATAGCTAGGAAATGGCTTACATTGTCATTTTCATTTTTAACCGCACAAATTATATAAATATAGCATATTTACTATATACATCACATAACATATTGGCCATATAGCATATGTAGTATACATAGTATTTTAATAAAAAATATATGAATACATGTAAATTCAGCTGCAAAGTCATGAAACAGCTCCATATTCAGAAGTCCTCTTGGATGTTTCACATTTGAAAGAGCAGACCCTCAGTTTGAAGAATGACTTTAGGATTTCCAGAGCCATCAGATACCAATCCTCCTCAGAAAGAAGAATCAAACTTATTAATTGACAATGATAGCTTGAATAGAACATCTAGGAGAGAACACTAGAGTCCAATGGAGAACTCACATGAAATACCTGAGGCACAGAAGAAAAGGAAAGCAGACACCTAGCTTGTTTTAGATCAGCCAGGAGCACTGAGGGGCTCGGAATTGCTGGGAAACAGTAAGTGAAAGAGCTTCAGTGCTCCACATGCCAGTCATGGACTGTTGCAATCCAAACCATGAGAGAGAGATAGTTTCTCTACCAACATGAATCTTGACACTACCCTGTGTAATTATTTGGAGACCCCAGGAGGGCATTGCATCAGGCAAAAAAAAAAAATCACTCTAGATCAGTAATGACACTCTGAGACATGAATGGCTGCAGAAGAGTGCCATTTTAGGAGTGCAGATGTCATGGGACTGCATCCTGCCCTGAGAACAATAGCCCTTGTATTTTCAGATGTTGGGAGTTCCCACTGACATTTCTCAGAAGGCTGCAGTAGCACAGCACTGACTGGACCCATTGGTGCTGCAAAGTCCCCAGTATTTATTACAAAGGGAGTACTACTCCCCAGGGAAAGGATCGTGCAGTGTTCCAAAAGGCATCACCTGGGACAAAGGAAAACAAAGCATGTAATTTCTGGAGCCCAAAAGCTCCTTGTCTGGGGATATGAGAAGTGACTGTCCACAGCAGCACAAACTCTGTGCTCGGCTTTGCAAGCAAAGAGTGAAATCCCATTACACTGGCAGAGTGGCCTCTGTGCTCAAGCTTTTGTGTTGAGAAAAGGGCTCCTCCTCGCCCTTGCACACATGCTCCTGCTATAACTGGAGTACAGGGAGAATGATCCACAGTGCTACATGCCTGGGGTAGAGAGTGGTGACTGTTACCTTAATGGCAGCATGGCCTCTGTGGCTGGGCAGGAACCCTTTTCCGCTGTGTGGCACAGCAGTACTGCTGCCTCAGAGAGCAGGAGAGCATGAGAGCAGTCTGGGGCTGTGGGAGGTGATACCTCACCAAAGACACAACTAAAACAAGGATGCTCCCATCAGGACCCAGAGAGTACTCTCACACTACTGCCATTGCCTCCACCACATTGGCTGCCCACGTCCTTGAGAACCTTCTCCTCAGCCTGGCTACTGGTGATATCCGAGTAAGGCATCTAGAGACCCAAGAATTGGCACTCTGGTAACCGCCAACACAGGTGCTAGCATACACCACCCTGGCACACAAAGGCACACTCAGCCTAGTGCTGCCACCACTGGGGCCTGAAACTGGCCCATCTAACCTCACAATATTCAGCAGAACTTCACCACAGCCTCCACTAACAACTGCACCCTAATCCTCTGAGGAAATAACCAAAGTCACTAATACTGTGTATAACCAAAGAAACCATACAAAGACTATGCTATCGTGTGGACACAGAATCAAAGACAAAGGGCCATACACAACCAAAACACAGATACATATTCATGAAAAATCTTCCCCTAAGAAAGTAAACTGAAAAACAGGAAGAAGTGACTGTGACACCACAACGTAAGGATACAGGTAATATGAAAAACAAGGAAATATAAGACCTCCAAAAGAACACAATAATTTTCCAGCAATAGATCTTAATTGAAAAGAAACTTTCAAAATTCCAGATGAAGAATTCAAAATATCAATTTTAAAGGAATCCAGTGAGACACAAGAAAATTCTGAAAAACAGTGCAAAGAAATCAGAAAAACAATTTCAGATATGAATGAAAATTTACCAAAGAAATAAAAAAGAACCAAGTAGAAATCCTAGAACTGAAGAATTCATTGAAGAAATTACAGAATACATCTGAAAATATATTCTGCAAAATAATAGATTAAAACTTCCAAAATTTAGTAAAAGACATAGGCATTCAGATATAGGAGGGTTCATGATTTCCAGGCAGATAAAATACAAAAAGTTCTTCTCCATTGCACGTTATAATCAAACCCTCTAAAGTCAAAGGTAAAACATGAATTCTAAAAACAGCAAGACAAAGTGCTTAGTCACCTATAAAGGAACCCTATCTGACTGACAGTGGAATTTTGATCAGAAACCTTATAGGCCAGAAGAGAATGGGATGATATATTCAAAATGCTTAAAAAAAATAACTAACAACCAAGAAGAGTATATTCAGCAAAAGTATCCTTCATAAATGAAGGAGAAATAAATTTTTTCAGGAAAGAAAATGCTGAAGGAATCTGTTACCATTAGAATGGCCCTACAATACTCAAGGAAGATATAAACATGAAAGTGAAAGGACAGTGTTTATCACCATGAAAGCCTGAAACTGACTGGCAAAGTAATCACACAAAGGAGAGAGAGAGAGAGAGAGGACTGAAATGGTACCACTACAGAAATCCACCAAACCACAATGGCAATCAATAAGAGGAAAAGGGACAAATAATACATAAAACAACCAAAAAACAACAATGTGACAGGAAAAAAGTCTCATATTCCAATAATAACTTTGAATATAAATGGATTACATTTTCCACTAAAAAGAATTGCTGAATATAGAATGGCTAAAAGAATTAAAACATACACACAGATTTCACTATATTCTGCTAATAAGACTCACCTTACCATAAAGACACACAGAGACTGAAAGTAAAGGGATAAAAAAAAAATCTATTATATGCAAATGGAAACCAAAGCAAGTAGGAAGAGATATACTTATATCAGATAAAATAGACTCTTAAAATCAAGAACAGTAAAAAAAAAAAAAAAAAAAATCATTATTTAAAGATAAATGAATGAATCCAACAAGAATAAATGAGAATTCAAAATATATAGGAACTTAACACTGGAACACCCATATTTATAAAGTAAATATTAAGAGAGATAGACTATGACATAATAATAGTGGGAAACTTCAACGCCCCACTTACAGCATTAGATAGATCACTAGAAAGAAAACATACAAATACATTGGATTTAAACTACTAGAGTTTAAGCCAAATTGGCATAACAACATTTACAGAACATTCTGTCTGACAATGCAGAATATATATTCTTTCCATCAGTATATGGAACATCTCCATGATAGACCATATGTTACGCCACAAAAAAAGTATGAACACATTTTTTAAAAAGTTGTAATAATATCAAGTATCTTCTTACATCACAATGGAATGAAACTGAACAGCAACATACATGGAATTTAACACTATGCTTCTGAATTACCATAGGGTCAATGAAGAATTAAGAAAATTAAAAAAAAAATTTTTTTTGAAATAATTGGAAACTGAAACACAACATACCAAAACTTGTGGTGTTAACAGGGAAATTTGTAATAATAAAAGCCTATAACTAAAAAGAAGAAAATTACAAATTAAGAATCTAATAAAGCATCTGAAGGAACTAGAATAGCAAGAGCAAGCCAAAATCAAAGGTAGCAAAAGAAAAGAAATAACAATACCGGCGCAGAACTAAATGAAATAGAGACCCAAAAAACAATACCAAAGATCAATGAAACAAAAAGTTGGTTCTTCAAAAAGGCAAACAAAATTGATAAACTGCTAGTTAGACTAGCCAGGAAAAGAGAAAGCACAAATAAACAAATTCAGAAATTATAAAGGAGACGTTGTAACTGATACTATACATATCCAAAATATCATCAGAGACTATTATGAACAACTATATTCTAACAACTTGAAAACCTGGAGTAAATGTATAAATTTCTAGAAACATAAGACCCACCATGACTGAATCAGGTAGAAGTACAAAACCAGAACAGACCAATAACAAGTAGTGAGATTGAGTCAATGATAAAATATCTCCCACCAAAGAAAAACCCAGGACCATGGATGCACAGTTGAATTCTACCAAATGTAAAAAGAATTAATACTAATCCTTCTAAAACTATTTCTAAAAAGCAAAGACAGAGAGGTCTTCTTAACTCATTCTTTGAGATCATTATCCCCGATACCAAAGCCAACAGACAACAAAGAAAGAAAACTACAAACCAATGTCCCTTATGAACACAAATGCAAAATCCTCAACAAAATACTAATAAATTGAATGAAACATCACATCAGAAAAGATAATACTCCATGATCAAGTGGGATTTTTACTAGGGACGTGAGGATGGTTCAACATACGCAAGTCAATAAATGTGATATATCACATCAACAGAATGAAGAACAAAACCATATGGTCAGATCAATAGACACAAAAAAGCACTTGTTAAAATTCAAAATACATTCATTATAAAATCTCTCAACAAACTAGGAATAGAAGAAACATAACTCAAAATAATAAAGGCTATGTATGACAAACCTACAGATAACATTATACTGAATGAGGAAAAGTTGAAAGACTTTCCTCTAAGAACTGGAACAAGAAAAGGATTCTCATTAATACATTTATGTGGGCACTGAATAAAAAGCCAGATAAGATTCTAATGTGTGGAATTTTAAATATATTTAAATTTATACTGAGAATAGTACTTTCTGATAAATTTAAGTCTTGCAATATAGACTGTTATTTTCTAAAATCACCAGTTACAGAAACTGTACATATAAAAGTCTAATAAATTATTAATCTTGAGAGAGAAAACCTATAGATTCAGAAACACTTAAGAATACATCAACCAGCTGCAACATATGGGTCTTATTTAGAACCTGATTTAAACAAAAAACTAAAAAACAAAAACCCTGCAAAATGCCAACTTATAATTGCAAAAATCTGAAAACTGATGTATGCTAATAAATTACTATTTAATATTTCTAACTTTTTAAAGTGTGATAATGGTATTCTTAAAGTGTGATAATTAGTTATTTTTAAAGTGAGTCCTTATCTTTCAGGTATACACACAGAAATACTTAGGGATGAAAAAAGTTCTGGATTAAGCTTAAGCCCATTATCCAAAGTAAAGTGACACAAGATCAGAAAAATGGGATCCACATGTGCTCGCCATCAAATTGGTACTGACTGATTAACACTATGTTGCTCAAATGGTGGTAGTGTTCACAGGGATTGAGGGTTGTGGTGAGCATTGTGAAGAGGAAAGGCATACCTCTAACCCTTCCTAGGGAGAGGCAAAAATATAAAATGTAACCAAAATGTCAAAAAAAAAAAAAAACCCAAAAAACATTCAACTGGTGTTGGGCAGGTGGGAGGGGGGAGGAGGGGATGGGTGTATACTTATGTAACACCCATCTGGGCACCACCTGGAGGATGTACATGCTGGAAGCTCTAACTAGGTGGGAGGGGGAGGGGTGACAGGGGCAATATATGTAACCTCAACAATATTTGTACCCCCATAATATGATGAAATAAAAAAAAAAAGAAAAGGATTCTCACTTTCAGTGCTCCACTCAACATATTACTAGAAGTCATAGCTATACAGTTAAGGTAAGAGAAAGAAAAAATAGGCATTAAAATGGGAGAAGAAATAAAATTGTCCTTCACTGCTGATTATATCATCTTATATCTGAAAAAACCTAAATACTTCACTAAAAAAACCTTACATTTGATAAATAAATTCAGCAAACTTTCAGGATACAAGAGCAATGTGCACAAATATGTAGCATTTCTATATACCAATAATCTTCTAGCTTGAGAAAAAAAAAATCAAAAAGCCAATTCCATTTACAATAGGTACAAAAAGCTATCCAGGAATACATGTAACCAAAAAGGAGAAAGATATCTACAGGAAACACTACAAAATAATGATAAAAGAAATTAAAAATGACACAAGCAAATGGAAAACATTTCATCCTACTGGATCAGAATTAATATTATTAAAATGATCACAAGAACTAAAGCAATCCACAGAGTCAATGAAATCTTTATCAAATGCCAACTTCGTTTTTTTACAAAATTAGAAAGATAACCCTAAAATTCATGTGAATCCAAAAAAGAGCCAGAATAGCTGAAACAATTCTATGTATCAGAATAAAGCTGGAGGCATCATATTACCTGACTTCAGAATTTATTATAAGCCTATAATATCTAAAACATCATGGTATTGGTATACAAATAGACACATAGACTAAAGGAACAGAATAGAGAACCCAGAAATAAAGCCTTATTTATTTTGTCAAAGATCTTTGACAAAGCACACAAGAACTTCCACCTGGGAAAGAACACCTTTTTCAATAAATGGTACTGCAAAAATTAGATAGCCACATGCAGAAGAATGCAACTGAACCCCTATCTCTCACTATATACAAAATTCAACTCAAATAAATTAAACACTTAAATGTTTAAGTGTTAAAGCCACAAAAATGTGAGAAAACTGGGGAAAACTGTCCTCAACATTGGTATAGGCAAAGAATTTATGACTAAGACCTAACTAAAAAGAACAGACAACAAAAACAAAAATAAATAAGAAGGACTGAATTAAACTAAAAAGCTGCTTCACAGTAAAAGTAATAATCAGCATAGTGAAGAGACAACTTGTTGAATGGGGGAAAATATTTGCAAACTATTCATGAATCAGGCAACTAATATCTAGAATACACAAAAAAACTCAACAGAAAAATGTGCCTATTAAAAAGTGGGCAAAGGATATGAGTATATTTCTCAAAAGAAGACATACAAGTGGCTAACAGGTATATGGAAAAATATTCAATATCACCAACCATCAAGGAAATGAAAATGAAAATTATAATGAGTTATCATTACCCCAGTCTGAATGGCTATTATTAAAAAGATAAAAAAATAAGAGGTGATGAGGATACGGAGACAAGTAAACTCATACACGGTTGGTGGGAATAAAAACTAATACAGCCATTATGGACATTAACAGTATGGACATTTCTCAAAAAACTAAAAATATAACTACTAATTGATCCAGCAATCCACTACTAGGTGTCTATCCAAAGAGAAAAGAAATCAATATATCAAAGGGACATCTACACTAATTTGTTTATTGCAGCACTATTCACAATAGCAAAGATATGGAATCAATGTAAATGTCTTATCAGTGGATCGGTGGATAAAGAAAATGTATATATATGGAATACTATGCAGTCATTGAAAATGAATGAAATCATATCATTTTCAGCAAATGCATGGAACTGGAGGTCATTATCTTAAGTTAAATAAGTCAGGCACAAAAAGACAAATATCACATGTTCTCACTTATATATGGTAGCTAAAATAATTGACCATAAGGAGGTGAGAGTGGAGATAACAGAGATTGGGAAGGATGAGTGAGGGGAGAGAGAGAGGAGATAGAGAAATGGGTGAAAGCATACAAATGCATAGTAAGATTGCAGGAATCAATTCCATGTTTGATAGCAGAGTAGGGTGAGTACACTTAACAAAATGTATTATACTCAAGTGATGGAAACCCTGAATATCCTGACTTGATTGCTATGCATTATATACATTTGTCATGTACCCCATAAATTTGTATGAAAAATTTTCCCGTGAGACATTTACCAGTTTCAGATTGTCAAATAGTTGAGTACTAGCTATTGTAGAAAAATATTGTGTGTTTGCCACTCTTCCTTTTGGAGGGAGCGAGGGTAAATAAGTAGACACAGATCAGCGAGGCTCCATTCTACTTCAGAATTATTCCATATTAAAAATCATCCCTTATGGCAATCAAAAAAGTTTACTTCAAGAGTGTGGGATTTAACTTGCCTTTGACCTCTAAAATAATTTTTTTTCACTTGAAAGATCAAATTTCTATTATTGATAACAAATGCTATCATTTCCCCCCCCTTGAAGTGACAAGCTCATTTCATCTACTTTCAGAAAAATGTCTACAAAATATTCAAGTCTCAATAGTTTGTCAGTTGTGCTTTCAAGTGAAATGGTATATATATATACAAAAACAATAAGAGCAACAATGAAATTGCCAATCCGCATAGTGACAGAAAATAGATCAAAGTAGACACATATTTAATTGAAAAAAATCAGCCACTATTTTCTAACTACCACTAAAAAGTAACCTTTAATGACATTTCTTTCAGCTTTCTTTGATAAATAGAAAAACAAATTGACATCCAAGGAGCAAATATAACCAATCAGAGAAGAACTTTATTTGATCTTAGATGAATCTTCATAAATTTTGTTTATCCGGAGTATAATTTATCTACTCTCTTTCTACCTAATTTTTCATTCTTTTGACAGCTAGCAGCAAGGGTTTGCTGGTATTTCTTTCCTAGATGTGATTGCGTTTGTTTCTTTTTATATTAAATGAGAGAAAAATGAAATTTGCTAGTACTTGACATGATGTGTAGAAGAATCTAGCACCTGACTCTATGGTTGGCATATAGTAAGAACAATGCAAAATTCCACATGCTCTCCCTTGACTCTGTTTTCTTTTTCTGCCACCATTCTCATTCATGGAATTAAAATGCACACACGTGCACACACACACTCATTGCTTGTTACATTCTGACTGTAGCTCCTTTTGAAACAAGTAATAGAAAAAAATCAGGAACTTACACATGGATGATATTTATAAATATACAAGAAACCTAGTCAAACAAAATAAAATAACGTAAAAATCAAAAGTCAAAAATTTTCTTTCATTCTATGACTAAAATAAACTTCAATTATCACAAACTGCTTACTCTATAAGTTGTAGTCATAATATATAAAGGCTTATAAAGTATAAATATTTACATACCATTCTAAGAATTTTCAAACAAGCAGTTTAGTTTTAGAAAATATTTGCATGATCACTCTTTGATGGTGCTATCATTGGAAGAGTTGTGCCCAATCTTAGCTATGACTTATCAGGGAAATATATCAACTTTTTGGGACAAATATTGAATCCCTGTGCTTTGCTACAATAGAAAGACAACTAGAAGAAGTATTCATATTTTACAGCCAGCTACATGCCTGAATGACTGTACTTCCCACATGCCATAAAATGTGACAGTTTCCATCAACACTTCCACCAAGTTATGTCGTGGCCCGATTACAGGACGGGGGATAACACAGAACATAAAATAATGACACAGACACACATGGATGTGACAATGACTTGAGTGACCAATGCACCGGTCACTTTATTTTTATACCCCTCAGACCCAGGGTTAGTTCCTTGTCCATGAGCATCTGAGCATAGCAGCGATATCAGCCAATTCCGGAGTTGTTTCAAAAGGGAACAATTTCCCACAGTCTCAGACCTCAAAACGGTTACTGAAGTTAAGGTGCCGGACAGAGCTCAAAAGCCAAGGCCGAGATAGGCAACATAAAACAATGCAGCCATTTGAAGTGCTTCTTTGTCTTAATCCTAGGCAGCGGCTCCTCCCTGGCCCCCACAGCCATGCCTGTTTTAGGTCGCCCCTCTCCATGGGGAGTCTTACCCGTCATTGACTACCAACCATCAATCGGGGGCCAGTTCTTGGGAGGGTTCTTCTTGTTCTTGTTCTCATGGCCTCCAGACTCCCACCATGGAGGCCCTCCATGTGGGAGTTGGGAGCATTTGCTTATGTGCAACAACTCAGGCCTCTTATCAAGTCACAGGGCAGCAACTGTGTCTGAAGGAAATGCTGGCTACTGCTGCGTCAGGCAGCACATGTACATTACAGACTATAGTGAATGATTAGTATAAGGCATAACACCAGAATCAGCCCCCAACAAAGTTACTTGCTCAAGCTCCTGCTCCTCACCTCCTGGCCAGGACGGGCCACTCAACAGCAGTGGGCAAAAGATGCGATACAATCCATCTCTGCCTTGCCACTGCTTTGGTCTGCTCAGTGGCCTCTGAGGTTCACCAGCAAATGCCCCCATCCCACTTACCTACATCTGAAGCTACAACAGCAAAACTGTTAGGTGACTTCTAGTCTTAATAAGTAGATAATTTTATGTATATCGATTTTTTTTAGTGATGGAGAATCCTAGCTCACTATGATAAAATCAAGTATATTAAAATATTTTCCAACCCCTATAATTCCCTGAGATTTTTTAAATTATTATTTATATTATCAATTAAATCTAACTCATAGTATATTAGGCAGCCATTTACCAAAGGCTGTGTTAACATCTTATAGCTTGAACTAATGTCTTTGTATTAAAATATGCATGATCAATTGAGTTTACGTTTTGTCGCATTCATTCATAAATATGTACAGATTAAAAGTGCTTAAAGATTTATATATTAAACCAACTTCTTCTGTAGCTGTTTTAAAATGATAGGCTGGTAACAGTCTTGTATGTATGTAAGAAAAATATGGAAAGGAAGGGGTATTCAAGGTTGAATAAGTAAAGAAGTGAAATGGTAGGCAACTATTTTATGAGTGTATCAATGTTCAAACAGATGCCTTCAAATCTATGCCCATGATGAAGTTAACAGTTATTTCGACATGTTTACCACATTTACTTATAGTTTGTATAAAAGGTAATCTGGAACACTAAGACATTGCAGCCCATTAGTTATTTTTCATTTGATGTGTTTTGTTGATTATTTTTTAGAATCTAAAACTTATATTCTTATATATCTTATTAAATGTATTCCCTGTCCTCGTTCTGTTTTCTTCATTGGTATTCTTAAAACTAAATGTCCAGTTCTCAAATAAAATTCCTGCTAGTTGAAATAAATATTTAGAAGTAATTTAGCAACCTTTATTTTACTGTTTCAAATAATTTTCCTCCTGAACAGAGACAAGAGTTTTTAATTTCAATTAGAAGCTATAATTGAATACATACTTATTCATATAAAGTCTAGAAATCTCTGAGAAATTATTAATTGTTTTTGTTAAACTATATTCATGTAGATGAATAAATGAATAATTTTAATCAATCAACCCCCACAAAATACTATTATAATACTTTAAAGTCATGCATGCCACAGATGATTTCTATAAAAAAATTTCTATCTTATAAAAGAAATTCCTTTTCTTTTTCACTTGCAATATCAATGAAATCCAGTTTGAAACACTATGCCATATTATATAATTCTTTCCTGAAATTGCCTACTTTGACAATGTATAATTAAATAAAAGAAATTCATTGTGATATTTTCCTTCAAAAATAAGACAAGATACTTGCCAAGGAATCTGTTCAGCAATGCATTAACTAAATAAAACATATGCAATAAAATAGTGTTAATTATTTCAGAAATACCTGGTTGAAATTTGATTTTTAAAATTTGGTGTAGATACATAATGGAATACTATTTGGCCATAAAAATGAATAAAATTATGTCATTTGCAGCAACATAGATAGAACTAGAATTCATCATATTAAATGAAATAAGCCAGACACAGAAAGATAAATACTGCATATTGTCACTCATATGTAGAAGTTAAAAAACCTGATCTCATGGCCACAGAGACTAAAATCATAGATTCTAGCAACTGACAGAGGTTAGGGAATGGGGAGAAAGGAGGAGATGAAGAGGGGTTATACAAGAGTAAAAATATACAGTTAAATAGAAGAAATAAATTCTAAAGTTTGACCTGACTATTCTTAGTAACAATACTATGGACATTTCGAATAACTAAAAGAGAGGACTTGAAATGATACCAACACATAAAAATGATAAACACTCAAGGATAAACACTCAATGGATACCCCAAATAACCTGACCTTATCATTCTCTATTCTATACATATAACAAAGATTCTCACGTACCCTACATATATGTAAATTATTTATATCAATAAAGTAATAAAAAGGAAATAAAATAAAGGGAAAATTGTTGATCCTCTTTTTAAATATAAATAAGTTTTGTTTACTAGATAAGTAACTTACACCACTATAGGAAATTGAAAAACAACTAAAAATGGAAGTGATATATTTATTATCAATTACTTGTATGAGCCAAATTGTGGAAGAGTCACAAAAAAAGTCCAACTTGACATTTTGATTGAATTGAATCATGATTCTTCCCAGTATTTGGGTCACTCTCAGTGATGACTCTGATCATTTGGCCAACTTGACCACTTAGCTGTGCATGAAGAGGCTTACTCTAAATGACAATACATACCATCAATGCATAATCTCATTAAATCCATATGACATCTTCTGATATACTTATTAACATTGTGTTTTATGGTTGAAGAAATTGAGGCTTGAAGTACAATAACATTTTCCCCAGGAACACAAAGCTGGTAGATGGTAAAAACAATTCAAGTTCTATCTTTCTAATGCCAGGCGACCATATTCTAAACCAGTATTGGAGTATATTGGTGTTAGCTTAAGGTTTTATTTTAGTATAATTTTGGATAAAGTAAAAACATTAAACAAAAAGGAAATTTGTTCTTTTCATTGTGGAGACTATTAACAATATGATTACAAAAGGCAATTTAAATAAAATAAATTAATGTAGTTGAGGTTATAGTTTTGTTGGAATGTTATTAACTAGAATAATGAAAAAAATTGAGAAACTAACTACAGTCATATACTGCTTAACAATAGGGATATGTTCTGAGAAATGTGTCATTAGGCAGTTTTGTTCTGTGAACATCATAGAGTGTACTAATAGCAATCAAGAGGGTGTAGCTAACTACACACCTGGTCTATATGGCATATTCTATTGCTCCCAGGCTACAAACCTGTATGGAATGTTATTGTTCTAAATACTATAGGCGGTTATAACACAATGGTAAGTATATATCTAACCTAGAAAAGGTACAGTAAAAATACAATATAAAGATAAAAATCCTATACCTGTATAGGATGCATACCATGAAAGAAACTTTCAGGACTGTATCGATCTTGGTGAGTCACTGAGTGAATGGTGGGTGAATAGGAAGTCCTGGGACATTACTGCGCACGACTGTACACTTTATAAACACTGTACACTTAGGCTACAATAGTTTGATAAAAAGATTTCTCTTTCTTCAATAACGAATTAACCTTATCTGTGTTAAGCTTTTTATAGTTTTTGAATCTTTGACTCTTTTGTAATAACATTTAGCTTGAAACACAAACACATGGTATAACTGTACAAAAATATTTTTTCTTTATATCCTTATTTTATAAACCTTTTTCTATTTTTAAATGTTTTAATTTTTTTATTTTAAAGTGTTTTTGTTAAAAGCTAAGACACCAACACACACATTAGCCTACCAAACCCACACAGGGTCAGGATGGTCAATTCCACCATGTTCTGCACCCACAGCTCGTTTCAGTGGAAGGTCTTCAGGGGCAGTAACGCATGGAGCTGTCAGCTCCCATGATAACAATACCTTCTGGAATACTCCTGAAGGACCTGCCTGAGAATGTGTACAGCGGATTTTAAAAAATATGAATAGAAGGAGTATACTCTAAAATAATGACGAAAAAGAATAGTATAGTAAATACATAAGCCTGTAGTATAGTCATTTATTATCATTAGCAAGTAACATGCACTATACACTACTGTATGTGTTATGCTTTTATACAATTAGCAGTGTAGAAATAGGTTTGTTTACACCAGCATCACTCAAACTTGTGAGTAATATGCTGTACTATATGATATTATGACAGCTACAAGGTCACTAGGTGACAGAAATTTTTCAGTTTCATTATAATCCTCTGGGACCACTGTCATATACTCCGTCTTTTGTTGGCAAAATGTTGTTATGTGGCAAATCACTAATTATATCTTGTTTTATTGTGATCAGCATGCGATTTACATCAGATTTTATGTTTTAGATAAAGAAATGCAGTAGATAGAACTCAGTTCATTGAATCACCCATGTTTATGGAATCTGAAAAAAACATTTTTAAAAGGAAAATCTCTGGTGTCTATTGAAAAATCTCTCATGTCTGTGGTGCTGTTTGGTAAAACAAATGCCTGCTCAGATTATGAAGTGAACCCTCATATCATAAAATCTATTCCACAACTCAACAATAGAATCTTTTTGCAACATTCCAGATTTTTGCTACTTGAATTTTATAATCATTTTTTAAATGACTGTTCTCTGTTTGAAAACTCTCTGTTGATAAATATTTTATGTGTAGTCCCCCAAAACGATCATGTAGTTTTTGTGTATTGTTCTTTGTTCTCACCCCTGTGTCTTTGAAGTCTAATATCTCTTTATATGGTTTCATTTACTGTATCCAAAAGGTTTCCCCATGTCGCCATAATTTTTCTTGTTTGCAGGTCAGTTCCTTCAGTTTCATAATTTGTTTCCTCACCTTACCAGCTAGATCTTCTTTTGATGTGTCTGTTTAATGTCATACTAAATCCAGCTATCATTTCTTACACATTCACAAAATGCCAGCATCACTGCTGGTTCATTTCACATACTAGGTCTTTTTTGTATTCAAGTTCAAGGAAAAAGCTTTTTGGAGTTTTAACTACCCACTCTTAAACATAGCATCAAGAAAATTTGTAATTATATTGTGAGCACTAAAATTGGTGAGAATTACTCCATAACTCGTTTTTTTTATAAACTGGGAAATGCACTCAAAAAATTTAGAGAACTAAACAGCTAACACATGCATAAATTATCTATGTAATGATTTAGGTTGATTATAATATCAAGGTATAATTTAGTCATGTAATTAAAGTTTGCTAGAAAAATTAATGAGTAATTTGACTGCATGAAAAGGTGCATCTTCTTCAGAACAAGGAAGGTAGTACCCTATTTCTGTTTTGTATATTATACAATAAACTCAGTGGATTGTGTTCTTTTACTGATACCATATTTTAAGGAGTTCAGAAAAAGTTTCAGGAGTTTTCAAAAGACTACATGTTAAGAACACAATCTCCACTTAACTCCATGAGTAAAAATTATGTCCTTGAAACACGAGATATATTTTTAACTATGTACATATTTAAAATTTTTAACTATGTACATATTAAAATTGTGCATATGCATGAGGATGGATATATATGTGTATGTGTGTGTGTGTGAGAGAGAGAGAGAGAAACCT